>QRFB01012094.1:0-26989 GCA_008931105.1 Oenanthe javanica | reverse complement strand
ATCGGGTTATAAAATTTTCGATTATATTTATAAAATTATAGGAAGTAATAACTTTTAAGATTAAAATTTTATTTTAAATATTATGAATGTCTAAAAAATGAATGAACAAAGAAAAATCAAAATAACTTTTCAAATTAATGATTTTTTGTTGGTCAACTTATTTATTTTTCTTCTTTTTTNTTCATTCTTGCTCTGATAAATTTGATCAAAAAGCTACAAAAAAATTATGTTTGCAAGAAAATTAAATAATGTTAGATAAAAAAAATTATTATTAAAATCGGGCTATAGTTGCAAAGTTCATTGTTTTTTGACTTTTTGTAATCGGGTTATAAAATTTTCGATTATATTTATAAAATTATAGGAAGTAATAACTTTTAAGATTACAAATTTTATTTTAAATATTATGAATGTCTAAAAAATGAATGAACAAAGAAAAATCAAAATAACTTTTCAAATTAATGATTTTTTGTTGGTTAACTTATTTATTTTTCTTCTTTTTTTTATATAAATTTAATCCTTATTAAAATTAATATTCTAAAACCAAAACAAAAATATGATTCAACAAAAAATAAATACAATACTAGTACCAAGGTCAAAGTCGTCATCAAATAATATTTGCTTAACCAAATTAAATAACATACTAAATCATATGTTATGCCTGCGAGAAAATTCTTGATATATAAGAATCAGCTCATAAAATTATTGTTATATACCCAGTGATTACACTTCCCTTTTTCTCTATTTCACAGTTCACACACACAAATACACACAGTGATACATACAATTTATATCAGTGGTTTATTTGGGGTGTGGATTTGATTCAAAATCCCAAGAAAAATGGCAATAAGGGCACCCATTACAGGAATACATATACCTTCAACTTCATTTAACACACCCAATACTCATACTAGTAGANCAGTGATTACACTTCCCTTTTTCTCTATTTCACAGTTCACACACACAAATACACACAGTGATACATACAATTTATATCAGTGGTTTATTTGGGGTGTGGATTTGATTCAAAATCCCAAGAAAAATGGCAATAAGGGCACCTATTACAGCAATACATATACCTTCAACTTCATTTAACACACCCAATACTCATACTAGTAGATTCTTTATAGTTAAGGCACAATCCCCTTCTAATACAGCCTTTTTTGGCACTTCAGGTACCAAGTTTACATTTTTATGCTTATAAACTTAACTTATGATCTTACAAATCATGTTTATGCACTGTTGATATGTATGTGTTTATAAATGGTACTTTTAGTTTTGATTCTTGGATGCTGTTTATGCTATTTGGGATTAAATTTTTTGTACCTTTGTGTGGATTTTAGGGCTTGTTAGTTCATATTATTAAGGCCCAGATGTGTTTTCAGCTGATTATGTGGTGCCCTTTTAAATTAGTGAGCAATTTCTTGTGGGGTTTTTGGGTTTAGAATTTATGTTTATTTTTGTGTAGTGTATGTGCTGATGAAAGTGTAAGTAATGTTAATTGAATACTGCTGTGGTATGTGTTTTTGTATATACATGTTGATTGGTCGTCCTTGTGTTTGGATTTATGGAGAGTTTTGTGTAGTGCCACCATTATAATACTAGTTTCGGTTTCTCTGATTGAGCATTGAGTGCGGAGAATTAGGAGCCAGAATGCATTTTTTTGCAAGCAAAAATATGGTTTAGTGTTGCACAATATGATATGAGTCTATAGCTGCTAATTGGTATCGTGGGCAGATTGCTAGAATCTTGCATTCTAAGAATTCTAACTACTTATAAGATTCTAACATTGAGAATGTATTGTTAATACACCTTGCTAACTCCAGCCATCTGACACTGAAAATCTGTTTTTAATACACCTTGGCAACTCAAGCCATCTGTAGTGATATGCCAAGATGATGTGAAGCCGTAATTGAGCTGTACTTTGTGCTCAAGAAAGAGAATTTTGACCTTCATAATGTGTTCTTAACCCTTAGTTCTCTTGACCTCTCTAGAGTTATGCGAAAACCAATTATAGTTTTTGTTTGAGCTTGACTTTGTATAGTTAGAAGTGAATGCAAAGTAAGAATAGGTTTTGAGAGAGTGTTTGAGAAAGTCAGAAAATGATAGATAGATGGATATAGCAAGATAGTGAGTGAGTGAGAAAGTGATAAATAGATAGAGAGTGAGTGATATGTAAATATAAATATAAGTATACATAGGGAGTGTCAGGTAATTCTGCAGCATCAACTGTAGAGTTGAGACATGCAGATGTTGTATACTCTCTTTGGTGCTAGAGTTCTATCTAGTACTGAGAAGAAATGTGGACCACCTGGGTTGCCTAAAACAGGGTTTCCTTGGTAAACAAATATTTCACAACCTGTATTTGCTTGGACAGAGTTTTTGGTAAATATTACTAGCGTTCAAGTCCAAAGACCCTAAAAGATTTGTTTCCGGACGTTTTGATGGTGAACAAAGTGATTTATAGCCGTTTAACTTGCTTCCTAGTGGGGTTATTCTTCTTGTTTGTTAGTAAGTGCGTGCATGTCTGCCAAGTTATGCATCTCTATCTGCTGCTTTTGTAGAGATTGGGAATCTTCTCTCTGTTATGTGCGAGTGGTGAACTGATTTTTTTTCTGATTTTATATAGAATTTTGTACTTTCCATACTGCTATTTTCCCCCCAACGTATTTATCAATATCTTAGGCTAGCTGAAAAGATAAAATTTTACATGTATAAATCTTAGGAAGTCTCAATGACTTTAGTAGTAATACATAGCAGGTTATTAGGCCAAGTCAGTAGGAGTTTATGCCTTAATGGTGTTGGTTAGCCAAGTCAATTCAGCAGGAGTCTACGGTGTTATTCAGTTAAGTCAAACTCTTAATGCTGAGTTCGATAAATACTGCTTATGTAATTGTTTCCCATCTCTCTCTCTCTCTCTCTCTTTCTATCTATGTGTGTGTGCTAGAGCTAGGGTTTCTTTGATGTGATCTGTATTCTATCTCTAGTCTCTTAGATTCTTTTCTCTAAATTCCATGATTGACTTAATTATTATATATGAGTATAAAATGTTGTGCTTGACTTGTAAATCCAAATGTGATGCTATTTAATTATTTTTATGTTGGTTTAGGCATTGAGAAGAAATAAAGCACTTAATGTTTGTTCATGAAGCTCTCATGGTCGATTCATTATTTTATATAAAGAAATAATGTATTTTATGTGGATACAAATTTTAATAAATTGATTATGTGCACTTTTTTTCCATGCTCTTTTTTGCTTATTAATTCAAAAAGGCATAATTTTTCACATTTCAATTGAATCATTGAGGAACTGTTGTGTTTTATTATTAATATTTATTTACTTGGTGATTTTAAGTGGATAATATGCTGAGTTCTATTCATGTTTATACACATTATGATATATGACCATTTAATTGAAATCTGGGAACTTCGTGTTTTTGCAGTGGGAGCACAAAAATTTGCTGGCATACGCTTAATCAAGTCCAACCGATGGCAATCTAGTGGTTTTAGTGCTAATGCTCTTGGTACTCGTATGAACCTTTTTGAGCGCTTTGCCAGGGTTATCAAGGTCATTGATGAATTTTATATTTTATTTTTCTTTTGTGAGGTTCATATATTCACTCTGCTGTTATGCATTACTGATATCTTCTCCCTATCTCTTTATATCTCATGAACTTAGTCATATGCAAATGCAATTGTAAGCGCTTTTGAAGACCCTGAGAAGATCTTAGAGCAAGCTGTTACAGAAATGAATGATGATTTAATAAAGATGCGTCAAGCTACAGCCCAAGTATGTTTGTCATAATTTATCTTTTGGTGAAGTAGAAGCATTTTTCTGTATCTAAATTTGTGAAAGGGAATGGACGCTTATGTGTTTTTAATCTCTTTTCTTTCAAAGACGCTGGCATCACAGAAGCAACTGGAAAACAAATACAAAACAGCACAACAGGCTTCTGAGGATTGGTAATGACACTCCCTCCAAAAGCGGTATAATTTTTCCCTTTTTACTTTCTATTTATCGCTTTTTTTTATAGGTACAAACGAGCACAACTTGCTCTTGAGAAGGGAAATGAGGATCTTGCTCGCGAGGCTCTTAAAAGGCGCAAGACGTTGGCTGTATGTACTTTGCAACCACTTCATATCTGCATCCATCGTCTTCATTTCATCCCTTCTCCTCCACTCGCAAAAAAATATTGTCTTTACAAATGGTGTTCAAAAGTTAAATAACCAGTTGTAATTTTAGAGAATGTGCACAACTTTAAATCTGTGGCAAAATATATTGACTACATTTTCCCCTTCAAAGTAATACTGGACTTGCAATACTAAGATCCAGGCTCCAGCTAAGAAGGGTTTCAGATGCTTTCTGTTGTGTGTTATTTGATTTTTGGTGTCCCTCAACACATTCTTCATCCATGTGGCAGGATAATGCCACTGCCATGAAGACGCAACTTGATCAGCAAAAGGGTGTTGTTGATACCCTTGTCTCCAATACCCGGGCAAGTTTTCAGTTCTCTTATTCTTCTTTTCCATTTTGTTATGAACGATAGTATCTCATGGTGATGTAGACTGTGGACTATTTTTATTGCCTTGAAATAAACTTGTTATTATTATTATTAATTTTTTTTGACTATTAAACGCTTTATTTATTTTGAAAGCTTGCAGCTCATCATTTGATAACTTATAACTTATTAATAAAAATAAAGTGTGTGAAACTTGTGGTTGACTGTGTGTCTTTTGGTTTACAGTTGTTAGAGAGCAAAATACAGGAGGCGAAGTCCAAGAAAGACACCCTTAAAGCACGTGCCCAGTCTGCAAAGTTCGTTCCTATCTTCTACTTCAATGAATTTTAAAAAATTTCACCTTGCAA
The DNA here is from genome assembly GCA_008931105.1 of Oenanthe javanica. Lineage (NCBI taxonomy): Eukaryota > Viridiplantae > Streptophyta > Magnoliopsida > Apiales > Apiaceae > Oenanthe > Oenanthe javanica. The sequence continues at coordinate 22,126 of QRFB01012094.1, read as the reverse complement.
TATAGAATGCTTCTTCACTATAAAGCTGAATTGCTACTTCTTCTTAGGACTGCAACTAAACTCAATGATATGTTGGGTAATGTCAATACAAGCTCTGCCCTTTCAGCTTTCGAAAAGATGGAGGAAAAAGGTTAAATTTTCATTTTGTTGCCTTTAGTTCCGCAATCTACTATCTACTTTCATCTGTACACCCACTTTTTGACAAAACATAGTTTGATCTTTAAATTAGTATATTTTGTGTTAATCCTAGGTCCTGCAAAAATTAGATATTATGCATCCTTAGTTAGATATCAGCATTGATTTGTGTCAAGTATATCCTTGCTTTGGCCTTTTGTGTTGCTTTGGTAATTTTATGAAGAATGTAATATAACTATAGATTAGGTGCCTAGATTTTCAGTTTTTTTGGATAAGTAATTAGGTTACTTGTACTTTGTCAATGAAGGTGCATATGCATAATTTTTATAGTTGATTCACTGATTGTGTAATCGTAATAAAGAGATTATGCACTTACATGGCTGTTAAAGATGCATATAATCTACCGTCTATCTCGCACTTCTAATCTACTATTATAAGTAAATCATTGGTCTTAGCACCAAAATCTTGGTCCATGCCTAAGTTGACCTATGTCTGCTGTAGNCTACTATTATAAGTAAATCATTGGTCTTAGCACCAAAATCTTGGTCCATGCCTAAGTTGACCTACGTCTGCTGTAGTAATAACNTGCTGTAGTAATAAGACCTTTACCAAAACTGCTCAAAAGGTTAAACCTGTTCTTTATTTCAAATGTCTTCTAAAATCTAAACAACACATTGAAAACTTCAATGGAGGTTGAAGTTCATCATTAACCGCTACCTAAATGATAAATGCACATGCTGTACAGTAATGATTTTTGTTTTTTTTGTATTTACATGTATCACTAAATTAGAGATTTTAAAGTATGTACCTNTGGAGGTTGAAGTTCATCATTAACCGCTACCTAAATGATAAATGCACATGCTGTACAGTAATGAATTTTTTTTTTTTTTTGTATTTACATGTATCACTAAATTAGAGATTTCAAAGTATGTACCGNGCACATGCTGTACAGTAATGATTTTTGTTTTTTTTGTATTTACATGTATCACTAAATTAGAGATTTTAAAGTATGTACCTTGTTATTCGTTAATCTTTTTTTTGGCACAAATTTTTTGTTATTCTGCAAACAAATTTATCTTATCTTATATAGTAAGTGTAAGAGGGACCTTGTCCACAAGATTGGTCAGTGACTACCAAATATCTTGAGTTTGATACTTGGCAACTACAAATAATGACAGAATATTATTTCATCATGAAAGGTCAAGGCTTCAATGCCTGGTAACTACATATGTTTTTGTAGATATGATATAAAAAGTTACTACATGATAAGATAGGTCAAGAGTTTGGTACTCTGTATTAACTACATACATTTTGGTAAAAAAGATTAAAAAATAATATGTAAATATTTTTACATATGTTAAATTAAAGATATAGGTAAATATACATGCATTGCACGGGGTTAGAAGCTTGTTTGGGAAATTATTCCTTAGTTTTGCTTTTAATCTAGGTAATAACTACTTGATGATAAAAGCCTTTGATTGGAGTAGNTTAAAAAATAATATGTAAATATTTTTACATATGTTAAATTAAAGATATAGGTAAATATACATGCATTGCACGGGGTTAGAGGCTTGTTTGGGAAATTATTCCTTAGTTTTGCTTTTAATCTAGGTAATAACTACTTGATGATAAAAGCCTTTGCTTGGAGTATTTTTGGCTTCTTAGTTACATTATCATAATAGCTTTAGTAATTAGATATCTGCAAAGTGTAATATTTACTTCATTTTATGCAGTTATTGCTATGGAGTCTCAGGCAGATGCACTTAATCAGCTAAGCACTGACGACCTTGAAGGACAGGTAACAATTTTTTTTGTCAACCAAATGTCTGTGCTTTCACATGTCCACAACCACCGTTTATATATATTTTTGGAAGTTCCATTGATCCTATATTCCTGGCGGGTTAATAATGCCAGCAAGAGAAAGAAGAGGCATCATCTAAATCTGGTATTCGTTGGAGTTCTGTCTGAAATTTAGTACAATGTTTAAGTTTTATATAGTTGACTGATCAAAGGCAAGCTAAAGGATATCTATATATCATATGGACGTTTTGTAGTTTGTGCAAATTGTAAAGTGGTTGTGTGAGTTACTAGGGTTTCCATACCAGGTTAAATTAGAGCCAGGAAGAATACTTTTAAATGGTTCCAACTGATTTTGAAATTGAAAATGAGTCAACCTGATTACAAAGTTTAACTTGATAATTTATGTTGAAAATGGAGGGGGTTTAGTGATTATATGATATATTAACCAGATGACTTTTGCCCAATAATTTTCCATCTCCTTTTCTAGCAAGAGTGTCCTTGTCTCACACTAGACGTGATGTTTATGAGTTTATCCAAGGTACATATAGTATTCAGGTAGAAGCATTTTACCTTTCATGCTTAATTGCTATGTTGATACCAACCTGTAGTTGGATGTAAATAAGTCATTCTTTTGGAACCATATCGGTATCACGGCCAATATCTCTCATTTAAGAAATATGTTTACATTGTAGAATCTTCTCTGTGGACTATTCTGACTTGATACATCTATTTGTAGTTTGCAATGCTGGAGACTTCATCAGTCGATGATGATCTTGCGAGTTTGAAGAAAGAATTGTCTGGAAGTACAAAGGTAAAAGTATATAGCATTGGCTCCCCTTTTACTTTGTTTCCAATACAACTCATAATATGATCTGGATATTTAGTATCTGCTTCAATTGAATCCAAATTTGAATAAGTAGTTGGAAATGTATTTTTGGCTGAACAGAAGGGACAGCTTCCGCCAGGGAGAACTACTGCTGCCTCAAACTCAGGATTTCCATTCCGAGAGACTGAAATTGAGAATGAGCTAAATGAACTTAGGAGAAAAGCCGCTGATTATTGAATATACAACTCTGCACCTGAATATACGAATGTATTTTTGAGTTGATTTGGGAAATTGCATCTGTTAAGAGGTACATTTGTCTATTTGTAGGAAAATATATAATTCACCTATAGCAAGCAAAATGCATGTGATAATTGGTTTTGCTGTAAATCTTTAATAGTAAACAACAGGCTAGTTTAAACTTGAAATCATTTCAGTTATATGCATACAAGTATCTTTGCTTTTTGACAACTTTCCAGTTCCTCTTATAACTACTAGAATCAGGTGATTAAGGGTTGTGATTGTGTTCATAAACGTTTAAATTTCGTATTGTTTGTTTTTTTAACGAAATTTCGTATTGTTCTTGAAATTTACTAAAATTTGATTTCTTCTACTTTCTGCTGGTATGTGTTTTTGTTTGAGCCTCCACACCCTTGAGGAAAGAACTAACAAAAAAGGGAGACATAAAATGAAAAAAAATCAACTAAGAGAAACAAAAGTAAAAAAGAACATGGAAATATTCGAAGGTTATGATATATCGAGAGAAATAGATTTATGAGTAGGAAAACAATCAAGTGCCCAAAAAATAACCTACCTAAACAAGAGGATTTCATTGCTCATTTTCTTAAAATCAATAAATTAAATTATTTAAACAGATAAATAACTAGAAAGAAAAAAGTTAATCTATTGACTTGCAGAGTTACAGTTTATGAAAAACAAACCCAATGGGACATTAGTCATTTTCAATTTTACCTTACTATTAAATAATTATATTTAATTAAATCAAGTATATGTAGATATATTAATATATAGGAAAATGATATTTACAGAGCGGTTTATAAATTTTCAGATGTATTTGTATTAGAATTGTATGTTTATTGTTTATGAGAAGCATAATTGTACATAAAATACTGCCAAGTTGTTTACTGAGTAAATTTTATAACCTAGCTAGAAGATGTTTCCTACACAAACTCGTAATCCACGAGACATTGTTGATATAACATCCAATTGTTGTTGATATAACATCCCATTGTAAGACAAAAATTAACTTTGACAATGTTTAGCCTCGACCAAACAGACTGTAGGTCAATAACAGCACCTCTCTCCCTCTCTCTTTTCCTTGCCTCCCAAGCAACCACCTTCTCCCACCTCCGCTTCCGCTTCCCTCACCGCAACTCATCTCGAAAACCCGTTCTCGCTCATCCACTCCGATCCACCGTGCACTTTTCGACTCCCTCTCGGTTCACACACACACCCCTCAAACTCAAACTCACACACACCAAACACACACACATTAACAAACTCAAAGTGCCTGCAGCATGTTCTCATGACTCAATCCCACTGACAGACAGTTTAATCTCCGCTGCCACTTACTCTTTACCTCTCTTAGATGGCCTTGAATACGGATTCTCCCGCGTGCTTCCATATCAATACCCTCAAATTTTCCATCTGTATCGCTCCACTGATCCGTTGACACGTTACTTAGTTTTTGTTGTTATTTTTATATTTGTGATTCAAAACCCTAAATTCCACAAGTACGTTCGGCTTAATGCAGTGCAAGCTATGCTTCTTAGTCAGCTTTTGCACTTGCCTGGTTGGGGTTTTCGTACGATAATTTCTCCTGTTTGGCCACAATTGATGGTGATTTGTTGCGACTTCATGTTCTTTGCTACGGTCTTTGGCTTTGTTTACAGTATGGTCAAAATTATTTTGCGAGAGACGCCTCGATTTCCTCTGGTCACTGATGCTGCCGAGATACATCTCCGCTTATTATAAACTATAATGACATGGTTAATTAGAAGATTCTCTTTTTGTTTTGTGAAATTCGAATTATATATGGTGTTCTTTAGAGTTGTTCAATAATATATAGTGGTGTTGAACAATTATACTTTTGGTTAAGTTAATTTTTTGTGTAAAGCGTATAAGCTTTATAAAGTATTATCTATTTTTGGATAATTTTTGAATTCGGAAGAATCGAATGGGATCAATGCCTTAAAAAGGCGGGGTTGGAAATTTTTTATTTAGATTACTGTAAATATAATTTTGTTTTGAGGAACATAACAGAAGATATGGAGTTCGACTTCAGCCAATTTATAAACGCATACGCGCATAATGATACATCTATTGTGTAACGTTGAGTAGCGATGTCTTACACAACATTAGTCTTACTACAAGAAAACACGGATAAATTCGACCGGTTAAATTCGACCGTATTCGATCAAATTTAAGATTAACGTTAAAAATAATTCGACCGGATTTAAGGTCGGTCAAAATTTGAAATTCGACCGAATTTAAGGTCGGTCAAAATTAACAAGTCGAATTTAAGCTTAGGGTAGGGAGAGTTAACACTATCTATTCCTATTTAATCATTGATACAAATTTGATTTACTTTACGGTTTATAGGGAGAGTTAACACGATCAATAATATGATTTTCTCCTACAACAGTTTAATTTTGCATTATAGTATTGCATCTACTTGTACACTTGTACTGTTGTTAGTAATTTATTTAGGGTCCGGATCCTGACAAGTGATTGTTCTGTCCATCTATCCGTATTTTTTTATTGCGGATAGCGGATAGTATGCTTGAAATACCATTTCTAGAGTTTTTTACTCTCCGCGGGAAAAAAAAACGTGGAATGATGGTTGTTTAAAGCAAAACCAAAACAGAAACGTAAAAACCTAAAACTTGTTTAGCAAATAAAAAACAACAATGGGCAATGGGCGATTATCAAGAATGTGGGGAGAAACAAAAGAAAAAGAAGATAGAATTAGCAATTTGCCAGATGAACTTATTCATGAAATCCTCAAATATCTCGATTCTCATGCCGCAGTACAGACAAGTATATTATCCAAAAGATGGTTAAATATTTGGACTGCTCTCCCTTTTCTCAACTTTAAAACAATCCCATACAAGAAGGACGCTGCTCTGCCTGCTCATCATAACTTTGTTCGTAATTTTCTTAAATATCGAAACCAACAATCTGTTATTTAGAGTTGATTACATTATTTCGAACACAATTAAGAACCATAAACTACCTACTACGTCACAATGTTGAGCATTTGCACATTGGCATGGGATGGTAAAAGACTTGTCCTCGTTTAAAATCCAGGTCTTTAAAAACCTTGCATCTAACTCATTGTCGCAACCAAGTGTATCCGATGCACTGGACTTTGCCTTGGTTAACCTCTTTGTATCTTGATTCTGTTAGTTTTGGTAATGAAATTTCGGGGTTTGAAAACTTGACGGATTTAACTCTTCAAAACGTTCATGTATTCAATATAAAATGTCCTAATCTCAGGACTCTCACCTTGGGCGGATTTTTACGAGGTGATAAGTTAGTTGTTTCAGCACCAATTCTATCCTGCTTCAAAATACTTTCTTGGAATGCACCAGAGCTCTATGCTGGAGATGGATTCACCTGTATAACAGAGGTGGATATTAATATTCATTTTTCTTCTTTAGCGTGGGAAAAAGACACTATAATGCAGAATTTAATCACTATGTATATATCTTTCTTGTTTTCATACTTGTCTTATCTACGCATAATCAAAACATTAATGCGCTTATGCAACAATATCTCTTCAGTGCAACAATGTTGCACAAAGTTTTAGTTTCATTCAATTTTATAAATATATTCTTAATTATAGTATTCCATTCCATAGTTTATTGACTATATATATTAGTAAGTACACTGTACACTATCGTTCAAGTCAGCCAGTTGTTTGTTTAATTTTCTAGCATCTTGAGAAGATTCCAGATTTTTCAAGATATCAGCCTTGTCCATTGGAAAACCTCAAATTTCTTCTTCTGAAATGGAGATATAAAATTCCAACCAGTTCTACCAATCGTGTACATGAAATGCCAACCATATCTACCAATCATGTCATGAAATACTTGCTCAGTAATTCTCCAAGTGCAGAGATGCTCAAAGGCAAATAAAGAATCCATGGTGTTTGAATAATTCAGGTAAGGCTGTGTTCACTTCACTTGAATGGAATGAGGGGAGAATGGAATGAAATTTATACTCTTATTTGGCTGATCTACATATTTGATAAGTTAGTTGTTTCAGCACCAATTCTATCCCGCTTCATAATACATTCTTGGAGTGTACCAGAGCTCTATGCTGGCCGGGATGGATTCCCTTGTATAACAGAGGTGGATATTCATATTGATTTTACTTACCTCGCGCCTGCAGAAAAAGACATCTTGCTGAATCTTATAATGCAGAATTTAATCACTATGTTCGACACAGTCAGAGGCACCCCGCTACTCAAACTTTCAATGGAAACAATTCATACTTGTCTTATCTACGCATGCTTAAAACATTAATGCACTTGTGCACATACAGATTGAGTTTATACGATATTTTTGCTTTTCTTTCGCTGGAATTTGTGAATATATTTTAACTTCAAATATGATAGACTGAGTTTAATGTATATATTATATGATTATATACATTATTCTCGTTACATTATATGATTGAAAGACTTTAACGTATAATGTTTCTGTTTTATATTCTATTTGTTGGCGGAAAATTTTGCGGAGGGTAATTTAATTTGTTTTCCTCCAGTTGAATATAAAAAAATATCTCTTCTGTGCAACAATGTTGCACAAAGTCTTAGTTTCATTCGATTTTGTAAATATACTCTTAATTATAGTATTCCATTACATAGGCTATTGACCATATATATTCGCAAGTACACTGTACACTATCTTTCAAGTCACTTGTTTGTTTAATTTTCTAGGTTCTTCAGAAGATTTCAGATTTTTCAAGATACCAGCCTTCTCCATTAAAAAACCTCAAGTTTCTTTTTCTGCAACGGAGATATAAAATTCAAACCAGTTCTCCCAATCATGTACATGAAATGCCAGCCATATCTACCAATTGTGTCATCAAATACTTGCTCAGTAATTCTCGAAGTGCAGAGATGCTCAAAGGCAAATAAAGAATCCATGGTGTTTGAATAATTCAGTTAAGGCTTTAATTCTTTTTTTGATCCTGATATATGGAAATTTAGATGTTCTGAATCCCAAAATTTACATTTTTATGTAGCATATTGGAAGTATGTTGAATAGATTACTCAACTTTGAATATATGACCCAATTAAATATTTGTTTCTGAAATTTTGATTATTTATGCTATGAGGACTTTAAATTACCGCAAACACAGTGATCTGATGAGATGTTCTGGCATAAAACTTCCGTTGGGGATTCGACCATTTTGGTTCAATTTGTTTTTTTTTCCGGGAGAGTTGGTTTGGGTGAGCATATGTCTGCTAGTTATAGAGTTGTCATGTGATTGTCTATCTATATAAGTGCCTGTTTGGGTTCACTAAAATGTTAAATATGAGTTGAACTTGTTAGAAGCTCCATAACTCTCCAAAAAAGTTACAACTGAATTTGGTCTTTTTGTCAATGAAGATTAACGGTGATTGCTCTAGTTGATAGAACATGGGGTGCTGCCAAGGTATGAGTCTTGTATGCTAGTAGTTGAGTTTATTATAAATGATTGATGATCGTGAATGGTGTAATATGAAAGTTGGTAACGAATTATTGTGATTTTTAATCATAGCAAAATTGAGGTGTAATAAGAGCATTTTCGAGAGTCTCTTAACTCACTTCTTATACAGTTGGAACGGACATGAGAGTTTATTGTAATCAATGATTAAGAACAATCATTGTTGAAGAAAAATCATGTAAGATGAAGTTGTCATCAATAACACAGAAACACAAATTGTATGAGCCCTGGTAAATAAACCTTTTAACTGCTAGTTGGTTATTTTGACCAAAAAGCCCCGATTTTCCGGACCCCGGTCAAAGTCCGGCCTGACGGGTTTTTTGTGCATCTCTATTCTCTGGTCAGAAGTACAAAAATACTTGATGATTTATGCGGACGTACAAACTGCCATGCTTTCAAGTGCCAAGATGTTAATAACTCTTATCATGGGGTACACCGAAACTCTATCTGCAATTGTTGAAAGAAATGTGGGAGGTAACTAATTACAGAACGAAATAAAATGTTGTTTTGCAGTCAGCTGAGCCCACTGGGGAAAATAAAACTTCCAAGAAACAGGATAGCAGAAATATACAGAGGAAAGAATGTTTAGTGCAAATTGGTCTTGTCGATAGTATTTCTTCTACATTTAAGAACCGTGGGTGCGAGATTTGTTTAAGTTTTCAGAGATACCCGAGAAGGTTTAATCTTGATTGATAAATTCAAGTCTTTTCACTGGTTTTTGAACACAGCTCAGAAGTTATTTTTAGTTCTTATCTGATAGGCAAAGTTAAAACTTACGCATAGTGGCCGTGGTATGTGTTACAGAAGATGCGGAGTAATGACTAATGAATAATTGAGTCTGTAGTTTGGACCTTGGAAGATTATGGAACTTTTTTTAATTTGAGTAAGTGATAGTTAGACCTGTCAATTCATATAACCGGATCCATTCGGATTGGATCAACTTTTGATTATTATTTGGATTACTATTCGGATCGGATCTAGTTTTGATTGAAATCGATTGAATTTCGGATTGATATCAGATTAAGTCCAGTTTAGATTAAATTCAGTTCAGATAATTTTAGATTAAAAAAATACATTTTTGATTAATCTTGGATAAATTTTTAACTATAGAAAAACTAAAATAAAAGCCATTAAATAAGTTTTTTGAAATAATAATTTATTCATTATCTTTCTCCTTCTATTTTTTAATCTGTGAGACTTTAAAAAATCATTTCATTATTAAATATATTAGTTATAATATAAACTAATATAAAATTTTAAAATTTTGATTGTATAACCATTTTAAATTTTTGATATAAAATTAAATTAAATATGATTTTGTTTAAACTAATATGATTTTTGTTTCATTTTTGACCATGTGTGGAATGTGGTTTTTAGGGTGAGAAAAAACCAAATAAGAATCGAAATTGATAAAAACCGAACCGAAGAAAATCGAAACCGAAAAAACCTGATCCAAAACCGAAAAATAAAAAAATAAACTGATTGATCGGTTCCGGTTCCGGTTCCGGTTATAGGTTAAAATCGAACCGAAAAAAATCGAACTGAACCGATAATTAAAATAAATAAATTTATTATATATATATATATATATGGTAAAAGGTATCAACCGTTATCTTTAAAAAATTTCCTAAAATTAATTATATAAAACTACATCATTTAGATTCTATCAGAAAAATTTAAAATTAATTTTGAGTTATAGTTGTATACAAGAGTTGTCTATTTTATAAATGAAGCAATATAAAACACAATACATATTCATGATTCATTGTTTAAAATAAACTATTCTGTTGAAAATCCCCTAATTAGTATATACAATGTCGATTGAATTCACAATTAAAAATGTGATAGTTTAATAGAGTTGCATATTTGAATATTTGTATGAGAAGACATGATTCTGATGATATAAAATTTATATAAATTCATTAAAGTTTCTTACATATTACAGTAAATTTAACTTATTACAGTTTTTTCGGGCAAAAAAAAAACTTATTACAGTTTTTTTATCTTTTTGTTTGTAGTGTTATTATGCGGAATGTGATTCAAATATTTGAATGTAAATATATTATAATTTATATTATATACTTTTTAATTTTTTTATCCGGTTTTTAACCAAAACCGAACCGGTAAAAACCGAATCGGTCTTTTTAAAACCGAAACCGAAATAGATGGTTCAGTTACGATTACTGCTTTTAATTTTTAAAATCGAAGATATGAAATTCTAGTTCCGATTTTAACCAAAAACCGAACTCAACCGCACTTCCCATTGTCGGTGCGGATCTATCATATATGCGACTGTGTATAGTTTATAGCCTAAAGTTTACATCGTACATTGTACTCACCGCCCGCCCGCACGCACAGCCGTCGATTTTGAATATTAAACACGGTCTCGTTTTTCTATATGATTAAAATAATAGTATTTTTTTAAAGATTAATTATAACGTGTAATCAATGTGGGAATCACTATTATAATAATTGAAAACATTTTATAATAATTAATAGTGATTCTTTTGATTAAAATAATAGTATTTTAATTAATGTGTGGGAGTATTATAACGTGTTTTTAATTATTATAATAATCCCACATTGATTATACGTTATAATAGTATTATATTATAAAATTAACTGATTAATTATTATAAAATGTTTTCAATTTGCACCAACTAATACTCCCACATTGATTACACGTTATAATTAATAGTGATTCCCGTACAATTAAAACATAAAAATTATAATATAAAACTTAAAAATTATAATTAATTATAACGTGTAATCAATGTGGGAGTATTAGTTGGTGCAAATTGAAAACATTTTATAATAATTAATCAGTTAATTTTATTGTTATAAGTTTCATTTACAAAAATAAAATTTATTAAATATAAAACATAAAAATCTAGTTAATACATATACACACACACATATATCATTATCAATTTCATCTTTAAATATTATTAATTTTTTCAAAACAATTAATTTAAAATGAGCATAAAATTAAAATTACAAAGTGTTTAATATAAAAAAAATTAAATTTATATTCTTTTATAATTATTAATTTTAATCAGTTTTTACTAATTTAATTAAAAAAATGAATCAAAAATATTGGAAAGAAATATAATAAATAAAAGGAAATTAATCAAAAGAATCGTTTTTGGTCACTTTTTATTTCACGCTTTTCCAATCGTGAAATATAAAAAATCTTAAAATGAATATTCAATCGGCGAATAAGAAATATTAGAACAATTTCATTAAAGTCTTAGTACATTTTTTAAATATAATATAAAATATTAGATTTTATAATTTAGGATACGGACAAGTATTTTCGTCTCCAATAATATTCTTTATTTGATATTTTATTTTGAGAAAGTCGAATAATTTTTTAAAATGAATTCCTAAATTGAAATATAGGGAATGTGGGAGTAGTTCCTTGTGATTTATGAGAAACCGACGAGGACATAAATTGAAATATAGGGACATATGTTTTCGGAAAAAAATTCTTAAATTTTGAGTTAAAACATTATGTGGGTTGCTACAGCGGCTGAACTATCTTAATTACTAAACAATAGACGGGCGAGAGAGAAAGAGGGCGGAAAGATGGTAATGGAGATTTGGAGTAGCTTAATATACCCACCACAACCCTCTATAATACTTACAGTAATATCAGCTATGGAAGTCTTGATACTTTGTAACGGTGGCTTTATGGAAACGAAAGGAACCCATATGCAATACTCTAAGTTTTGGTCTTCTTCTGCTAGTAATTCTGACTCTTCCGCTGATCGTAGGGTTTCAAGTCGTGTTGGGATGCTTATTTTCTACACTCCGGCGCTTTTCGCTGGACTTTTTGGCTTGCTTCACTTTTCCGGTGAGAGTTTCAGGTTTTATTTGGTGGCTGCTTCACTTTTTGTTCAGTTTCTCAAGAGGGATATTGAGGTAAATTTAACATCTTTTAATTAAGACATTAGTCGGTTTATGTTTGATTTGGAACTTTACTGTCATGTATCATAGTTGATAGATCTGTTTAGGTTAAGTCAAATATGTACGGTATAACCTTATAACCTCGATAAATGAATAATCTCGATAAGGTTATTTATTAATTCAAGTTTGATCTAATTTATTTAAGCCTGTTATTTATGTATTTGAGAATTAAGATGTACACAATTTTTTGTCCCCAACATTTCACTAGTAACAAATGAAAGATAGATTGCATATTTTGTATTATCACATAATTCTACTAATTATGCGGGGACTAATGACTATGGTAAGTGAATGATTAACCACCACGTGTAAGCCGCGAAATGAAGAAAAGACAATGGTTCACAATCCAGGGAAAATTCTCATTATTCAATAATCAAGTATATAATATATATAGTTTGACAGAATTAAGAAAACTATATGGTAAATTATGATTAAAATTGATTAGCTGAGAAGTTCTGTATATAATTATTACATGGTGAGTTTCTTGTGCAGGTTCTGTTCATTCACAAGTTCAGCGGCAGTAGCTCTCTTGATCATGCAATTGGTATTGCAACATCATATTTCGCCATCACAGCATCCACAGTCTATGGTCAATACCTGAGCAGAGGGCTCCCTGAGCCATCGATTGACTTGACATTTGCTGGTGTTGCAGTTTTCCTGATAGGAATTACTGGCAATTTCTATCATCATTACATTCTTGCTAATCTACGGAAGGAGGGCGAGAAACAGTACAAGATTCCTCGAGGGGGTCTATTTGGTCTAGTGATATGTCCACATTACGCATTTGAACTTCTGGGTTTCTTGGGGATATGTTTGATTTCTCAAACCATATATCCATTTCTCTTCTTGTTGGGCATGAGTGGTTACCTGGTAGGAAGGAGCTATGCCACGAAAAAATGGTACCTTTCCAAATTTGAAGACTTTCCACAGGATGTCAAGTGTCTAATTCCTTATGTTTTCTAGATAAAATGTTACTTTCCAAAGACCTGCGATGGATGTATTTAAAAGCTCTTGTGTTCAATTGCTTTCTATCTTGTCGAACTCTAGTCCTAATAGAAGAGAATTAGCTTTCAATAATGTTTGCAATTGAGCATTTTTTGATTTATAATTCTTTAATTTTAATAATAGTAGCATGATGAAGTGCTCTGCAGTGGTTCTTTTCCTCCCATATCAAATAAGTAGTTTTTTAAACAGACTGCTTATGTATGCTCCAAAATGTTCGCAATGATTCTTGGCATGCTACTGGGAGCAACACCAAGTAGGTAGAGTCCAATTATGGGAGCACAAGATTTGGGTCTGGATAGTGTTAAGGGAATAAAAGTGCTCCAAGGATTCTCTACAAGGAATGACAATTATTTTCCTGACTGGGATGAGTGAGTAAAATCTGTAGAAGTTTCCCAGAAAATCGAAGCAAGAACAAAGTCTCATTCATTTTGCTCCTAACAGTGTGTAAGTTATTTCTAATTATCTAAACTAACAAGTGAAGACTGACAATTCAATTGCCAGTCAAAAGTGATGGATTACAGGGTCAACTATCCGGGATTATGCTGTCAGCTGCTACTTGCTAGTATGAGTAGAATGGCAGGAAAGTTAAAAATTATGCATAGTAAAACACTAAAACAGGGTTATTTTCGACAACAGTTCTTGAATAAGTTTTGGTAAGCCACTAGGATAGATCCCCATAAGGAAGCTAGACCCTGTAGGTAATCGAGTCATGCAGCCTGGGCCAAGATTTGTGTCGAGTTTTGCAAACAAAGTACAGGTGCGCCAAGGAGCTCTGCAAACAAAAAACAGGTGCTCCAAGGAATCTACTAAGAAATGACAAGAGACTAAGAGAGGGCCAGGCATATGAGTTTTGTAGCGCCAAGGAGTTTTGATGGTTCGAGAGTTAGTCCTATAAAGATCAACAAGCATATGCGTTTTGTAGCGGTTCTTCTACTTCCAGATCACATGATAATTATGAAACAGAGTTTTTGCATTTTGGAATGAATATAGGTAATGCCACCAGATTCCTACAACCTTTGGAGTTTGGGCCACGAGGGAGCTGGGTCAAGAATTGTGTTCCCAAAATCGAATGAGATAAGCATGTCGAGGGTACAAAGTTTTCTATGTAAAATTGTCCCGGGGATAAAGAATAGTGAGGTGGATTCGTTTTACAACCCAAACGCGTACAATTTACTCTTTAAGCAAAATGCTAGAGGAATTCCAATACTAGATGAAAAATGATTATAGTCCTTGCTGATATAATATGGCATTAAAGCATATATTAAAGTTGGCCATAGTTTTTAAATTTTAATATTCTATCTAAAACATAGTTATCTCTTCAAACACAAATAAAATATACAAAAAATTATTTAAAATATTTCTACATATAATATAATATAAAATTAAATTAAAATTATTATTAAAATATAAAAATATCTAACTCATTAAACTTTGACATTAAAATTATTTAAAATATTTCTACATATAATATAAAATTAAATTAAATTATTATTAATTTATTATTATCTTAATTTTATATTTTAGTTTTATGTAATGTTAAGTAAAAATATTTTATCAAAAAAAGTATAAAATTAATATCTTTTCATTAATTATATTTTTTATTTTCACTTGTATTGAATAAAAAACTAATTAATTTATTTTAACTTATAAAATTACCTTCTTATATATATAAGTGTGTGTCTATATATATATATATATATAGTATTTATTTAATAATTTAATGACCATTGAAATTTGAAAATAATAAATAACTGTTTTTTTAAATATAGCTATTCATTATAACTAATACTACGGAGCACAATTCCTTACCGTTCAAAATTTTTTAGATAATCTCTATCTTATACATTTTTTATTATTTGTCTTTTGACTTTCTGACACACTACACTTTTAGGAGTTTTGACTGCATAACTAAAATTATTATTTTTCAAAAAAAAATCTTCTGAATAAAAATATGTAATCAAAATTTTAATTTATAAAAAAAATTAAATAAAAAAAATAATTTTTATTATGCAGTCAAAATAGAATATGCTTGTCAAAAATCAAAACCACAAATAAAAAAAACATGATATCGTTATGGCTAACGAGGTTGGAGATGCACTCGCGGGTAGTATCCACTTTTGACAGCTTTAATAATAGTTCGGAACCTTAAGCCTCGTTTAAAGTTTACTTTGTAATTTCCGTACGCACAGCCGTCGATTTTGAATGTTAAGCACAATCTCGTTTTCTCTATGGTTTTAGCATTCACCATATCAGTATCAGTATAAGAAAAACGAACGAGAGAGAGAACTAGAGAATAGAAAGATGGTTATGGAGATTTTGAGTAGCTTAATATACCCACCACAACCATCTATAATACTTACAATAATATCAGCTATCGAAGTCTTGATACTTTGTAATGCTGGCTTTATGGAAAGTAAAGGAACCCACATGCAATACTCCAAGTTTTGGTCTTCTTCTGCTACTAACTTGCACTCTTCTGCTGATCGTAGGGTTTCCAGTGGTGTTGGGATGCTTATTGTCTACACTCCGGCACTTTTCGCCGGATTTTTTGGCTTGCTTTACTTTCCCGGTGAGAGTTTCAGGTTTTATTTGGTGGCTGCTTCACTTGTTATTCAGTTTCTCAAGAGGGACATTGAGGTAATTTACCTTGTAACATTTTTACAGTGTATCTTGAGTTTTTTAAATGAAGAAGAAAAAGTATATATATATATATATATATATATATATATATATATATATATATATATATATATAATACTCCGCTGCAAACTTAACTTTTTAGGGTGAAAATTGTGCAAAATTTTACTAATTTCTGTACAACTATAATAAAAAATGAAAAAAATTGTGCACAACCATAATTTTATTTGCAAAATTATAATGAAAAGTTTATCTAAACATTTTTTTAAATTTTTTATTATGGTTCTTGCAAAAATTATCTTTTTTTCAAAAAACTAAAAAACATAAAAAAGAAAATAGTTAATCACTTTTTTTTCTTTTCTCTCTCTCAAACTTTTCGTTTACGCAGTAGTGATATTCTTTGTTTCTCTGTTTATCTTTGGATTCCTAGAAATCCATATTAACACAGTAGGGCATTAGTTAGTTTATATTTGATTTGAAAGATTTTGTATCATAATTGACAAATCTAATTTTGTTTTAAGTATAATAACTATGATAAATATTCGATAAGTTAATAATTTTGATAAAATTATATTTTTATTTTGATAAATGAAGTTTCAACCTGTATTTTAAATATATTTTTTTACCCCAAATATTTCTCAAACCATGAACTCAACACCAATATTTTTTTACCCCAAAACATGCATGTGATTATTACATGGTGAGTTTCTTGTACAGGTTCTGTTCATTCACAAGTTCAGCGGCAGTAGCTCTCTTGATCATGCAATTATCATCGCAACATCATATTTTGCAATCACAGCATCCACAGTCTATGGTCAATACCTGAGCAGAGAGCTCCCGGAGCCATTGATTGACCTGACATTTGCTGGTGTTGCAGTTTTCCTGATAGGAATTACTGGTAATCTCTACCATCATTACATTCTTGCTAATCTACGGAAGGAGGGCGAGAAACAGTACAAGATTCCTCGAGGGGGTCTATTTGGTCTAGTGATATGTCCACATTATGCATTTGAGCTTCTGGGTTTCGTGGGGATATGTTTGATTTCTCAAACCATATATCCATTTTTCTTCTTGTTGGGCATGAGTGGTTACCTGGTAGGAAGGAGCTATGCCACGAAGAAATGGTACATTTCCAAATTTGAAGACTTTCCGAAGGATGTCAAGTGTCTGATTCCTTGTGTTTTCTAGCTAAAATGTTACTTGTAAAAGACCTGCTATGGATGTTGAAAAGCTCGTCTTCAATTACTTTGTATCTTGTATCTTTCAGTGTCCATATAAATCGTACAGAACTAAGTGTAAGTGTATGTGGAGGTTGCAAGAGCCATTGAAATGGTTTTCTTTTAGCAATCCATTCAGCATATAAAAATGTTGGAAATAATTTATGACTAAGAATGTCTGACCTGTAGTACAATTTATAGAAAAATAACCAAAATCTACTATTGTTTTTATATTCAGCTATCTGTTTAATGTTGGTGGTAGCTATTGAATAAGGTATTCAACTGCTTGCAACATGAGAACTTGAGAACAAATAGAATATGTGGCCATTCCTATCTCATTGATAATGAAGTCCCTATATATACCTGAGTACTTGAAAATAGCATGCTGGCTAGAGTTTCAAAGATCCTCGTTCAAGGAGAAGTCATCTTTATCAAACTCCGATTCGATTCCCTCGTGACCATCGAATTCGTTAAGGCCCATCATTGTTTCAATTGTGACTTCCACGCTTGAACTAAATTCTTCCTTCAGCAATCCAACTGATTTGTTGAGCAAACGGTAATCTACTGTATCAGCTTTTACTTGAAGAGGTTCTTTAGCCGGACATTTCTTGGAATCGTTCACCCTTAAAGGCATGGTGCTGCTCCTCCTAACTTCCTTTTTACCATTTTTGCAGTTGAACTCCAAAAAAATTGATGACTTTGATCTTGACTCAAAAACAAGCCTTCTCCTCGAATCTTTCCCCATCTCCATTTTTCTAGCCTGGTGGACTCTAAATTTAAATGACCCGTGCGAGCTACCTGTAGAACTTAAAAGCTTGTGCTTACACTTTGGAGGCGACATGCTTAAGAAGTCCAATGTGACATCCGAACTCCATTCAGACTTCTCGCTCGATGGCCAGAAAAGGGGAGTATTAGGACTGAAATCTGCCAAGTCGAAAGCCTCTAAAGATTCATCAAAGCAAGTTGTTATACACTCGAATTTCGGATTCCTCATGTTGATGGCGGTTGAAACACTTGAACCAGAAGAATGAATCTCAAAACCCCAACTTTTCTTGTACGAAGGGCTAGGGAAATCAGAACGTATCAGGTCTATTTCTGATTGAGTATCGGAAAACCAATTAGAATCCTGTCCATCAAGATTAATTAAGGAAAGTGAGAAATCTGTTATATCTGTATCGCGAGGAAGACAAGGGGAATCAAGATCAATGCTGAACTGAGATGAAGAATCATCTGAAGGGCTGAAATCCTCCAAGGACATACTTAAAAAGGAGTCTGAAATATCGGAACATGTCGAGGAATCTGAGAAGTCATTCCTTATTGAAGTTATAAGCCATGTTACTATTTCATCTCCTTTCAAGTCTTCTTGTGAAATCGTTTCATTTTTTGATTGATTGCCATCAAGAACCATCAAAGCCTCTTCTATAGGACCAACTCTTGAACCATCAAACAAAGTGACAGCTTTATTTGACAGAAGTTTTGCATTTTCTGATGTTGATTGCAAAGAAGCTGCACCATCACCAACTCGAAACAATAAACAGGATGAAGGAGATGCATTGCAAGAATATAACAACATTGAGTTATCATCATTGTCATCAGGCCTTTTCCGTGGTCTAAACTGCTTCAAAAAGTTATCTTCTTCACCGTCTTCAGATTCTAATAATGTCATCTTTCTCGGTTCATGTACAATTGTACATGATTTAACTTAGGAAACCTCAATCTTTCGGAGTGATTCCTATATTCCTCAAACTTCGAATTTAGGCCGCTGTAACATATGGCTATCATGATCTACACAAGTAACATAGTAAGATATATAAACTTTATGAAAAGAACTGCAAAGAAAATGGTGGACGTAAAGAATGATCGTTCATTTTCTGAACAGGTGGAACGAATATGATTATACACATTCATAACTTCAAATTTCTATTCATTCTCATCTTCAAAGTGCGTAACCTAACCACTGCGAAACTTCAAGAAAATCCAAACAGAAAGGCGTACAGTGGAAATATACTCTGACAAAAGAAGGGTACTAATGATATTATTTTAGTGGCAAGTAAACAGATAGCTGAGAATAAAATCTGATGTAAAATTTTGATTTGATTTGACAAACAAACAAAAACAAACATACATTCATAAGATACCAGACTGCAAGACTTGGTAAATTAAAGATAAACTAAAATTACATGTCAACACCAAAACATAATATAGTTATAAATAGTCAAATAGATCAGCTACCTTATTCATCTAGAATTCGATAAACGAGATTGAAAATACACTAGGATGATTGTAATAAACTTCGAAAAAATATCAATCCATGAAACCCAAAATAAATTTGATTTGAAATGCAATTTTAAAAGGAGAATGCAAAACATGTTAAGTGTGATCTGTCAGTGTACAAGAAGTGATCACAAGTGACTATATATTGATACACAATAACTTGATGAGTATAGGCTAGATGCAAGAAGCGCAATGGTGATAAAAGTGTTTGGTGATGAATGAGAAGTTGGTTTGTTACCTTTTGAGAGCATTTCGATTGATGGAGGGGATATAAAAATACAGACAAGGTTAAGCTCGACTGCGTGTGAGTATGGACCCCTTTGGCTTAACTTAAAAAAAAGTTACTTATGACTTAAAGTAAATAAGTGTGATATAAGTGATAAGTAATTATTATTTATAAGTTATTCAGGTGTTTGGATAATTTTCCTTATAAGTTAATGAAGTGTTTGGTAAATTTAACTTATAAGTTGGTGAGAAATTTGATTTTTTTTTATTTTGTTATTATAGAATGTTTTAATAATTGTTTTTAAATAAATTATTTATTTATGAGGTTTTTTTAATTAAATTATTTAATTAAATACAAAATTTAAAAATATAAATATTAACAAATGATAAATTAGCAGAAGTAAATAATACAATTAATAAATAAAAACAATACAAAAAATGGAACGAGTTGAGCTAGATTTTAAAAAAGTATGTGAGTAGTTACTTATAACTTATCTCGCATAACTTACATATACGGGTCTGCTAACAGAGTACCCAAACAGTCAATCATAACTTCACAAGTTCATATAAACTTATTTAACTTTTAAGTTCACTTTAATGCAAGCTAAACACCCACTATGTTTCCCGCATATTTCCATTTCTATTGCTCCTGTTTATTATTAATTTATAATAATTTTTAAATTTTTGAAAATTAATATTTATTCAATTTTAATATTAAAATTTAATATATTTTCTTCTAAAATAATATTATATTAGTTATTGATTTTTTTTAATACATATTAGCTATTGATATTATTTGATAATCGAACCTTAATCATTTTATTTACAAATAAATTTAAAATAATATTAAGTTAATTCATGTATTCAAGGGGAATTAAACATTAATATATTAATTAAATAATTAATAATATTTAAGAAATTACATCTTTACCCCCGACGACCATACCATATTATCTATCAGAACCATATTATCCCCCTTATTTCAATTATATATAGAATATAATTCTTCAATATTTATGATAATTATTACGTATATTCAATTATTTTACATAACATTATTTTATATCATGTCAAATAAAATGATATTTTTTTACTTTCAAAAAATTGTTATTAGAAAACAATAATAAATAACACTTATTTTCAAAACCCATAAAAATATTATTTTTTTTAAAAACACATTCGTAATAAATTAGTATCAACACTTAAATTCGAGTAATATATTATATATATGTATATTAAAATATTATTCGTTTAGAAATATGCAAAAACACAAACAAGATTAATAAATTATATATTATTTATTTTATTATAATTTATTTCTATATTTTTATATATAATATTATTGGGTGTTACTAAATACAGGTCAATATTACTTAATACACACCAGAAAATTACTTTAACACCCTTCTATGTATTTAATGTGAAACTTTAGCAATACTATAAAATTACTCAAGATTAGCGTGTAGGTTTACAAACTTCTATGCATCAGTAAATGCAGCGTTCCTTATTAATCCTATCTATATATATTCTCATATTTTTCTTTACATGTCGTTTTCTTTTCCCCCCCCCCACAAATTTTATAAATCCAAAAACGAAAATGAACACGTAGTAATAGACAATTGTGATAATAATGTCATACAATTTCAAGCCAAAAAAAAAGTAATATAATATCATATACTAATTTTTACTAACAACTATATGTTATATACATTAATAATATGAATAATAATTTTAAATATTTTTATGCATTAATAATATGTTGTAAAATTTTGGATTTTCGGTTTTTTTACACGAAGAGAGAATATTTACTATTGATGAATTTAACGTTATTTGTTTATTTAATATTTTAACTTTTTTTCATAATATAATATAAATATTAGATTTGAAAAAATTATTAATGATGTTGTAATTCTAAAATTTTATTTGCACTTTAAATATTTAAATAATATTATAAATTTAGAAATTTAATTTAATAAATTTTCATTTATTTGATTTAAAATCTAAAATTTTCATATACTTTTCAAAATAATAATGACACAATACACATATTAAAATGAAATAATAAATATATTTTTTTTATTTAGAAAAATATGCATGACAATATTTGTATTTTTTTATATTTAAATCATATAAAAATTAAAATAATAAATACTAAATTTAAAATATACAAAAGTTGTATTTATACTGGTAAAATAATTTTTCAATGAAATTATTATTTTTATATTACACGGATAATATGAAAGTATTAAATTTAGTCTGATAAAAGGAATAAAATATTATAAATATATTTAATAAAATATTT
>QRFB01012093.1:0-26990 GCA_008931105.1 Oenanthe javanica | reverse complement strand
ATTGAATGAAATCATATTTTCGAATACCCCGTATATTAATAATACGGCCTCACATCTCAAGTATCTTATGAAGAAAGTAAATCCATAAAATCATTTATTCAAAAATGAAAAAATTTATCCAAAAATCTTAATAACCCCAAGCGTCAAAATACGGGTTATTACAGAGATTTTCATTCAGGAAAGATTTCTCAGCCTTGATTTTGAGTCTTATGGCTTCAATAACTGAAATTTCTTTCCTGGTAAGGAATCCTAGACTGATGTACCAACTCAATCCCCCTTGCATTCTCACTGTAGTCACCCACATGTTGTTCATAGATATCATCACAACAGCTCCCATTATAGATTGTTTTAATTGATCATAGAATTTCTTGGGGTCTCTGTTGGATGACATCTTTATATCCTTGATTGTTTCAAAGAAACTGGCATCCTGAAATGCATTATTATTCTCATTCTCATTAGTCATTAGCACAATGGATTCTTCTTCAGTCAAATCTTCTCTTTCCACCAGAATAGTGTCATCAACATTTATTTGAAAGAGTTTTTCTTTGCCTTTACCAGCTACATGAACTACAGGGGCCTTTATCACATATTCATTTATCACTATGCCTTTCTCCTTAGGCCTTTCCACATTCTTCTGTTTCTCCACCTTATCACCACCAAGCTTTGTAGCAATCTCAGTAGCCACACTAGACAGTAATGCTAGTTTACTCTCCCTTTGAGATGCGGCTTGAGTTTTTTCCTCCTTTTTACTCTCAATATCAGCCTTATTACTCCCATCTACAAACACTGTAACATAATCTTTACNATGCTAGTTTACTCTCCCTTTGAGATGCGGCTTGAGTTTTTTCCTCCTTTTTACTCTCAATATCAGCCTTATTACTCCCATCTACAAACACTGTAACATAATCTTTACTTTCTCCCCCTTAGTTGAGGTAGCAACTGCAGGGTTTGAAAATTTTGAATTGAACTCCTGAAGTTTGTCAAAAATAGCCTTGAATCCATCATTATTCATGGTATGCTCCAGACTGGACATCCTGTTTAGCAACTTCACCTTATTTCTTCCAATAGTGTCCAGATTCTTTGAGTGTTTCGAAACTTTATAAGAAAGGGATTTCAACCTTTCATCAGCTTGTTTGGTTGAGTTGAAGGTTGTAGTGGTTCTCACACCCTCTTGTTTCTTCTGAGTAATCTCATCACTCCTCACCAACTCACCCTCAAGGCCTATTACCTTAAAAATTTTGGCTCCCACATTTTGTTTTTTCTTTTGGTCTTGCTCATGGCCATCTCCTTTTGCTTGGGATTTTCCCAGCCTCTCATTTTGATACTCACTTCTCTTTTCTTTTATCAATCTTTTTCTTTTCTCTCCCTCACTCATCGTAGGTCCAGGGGACTAAGCAAGTACACCCTGCATAGTAGATTTAGATGTTACCTTGAGTAAAGTAGAGATGAGAGAAGAATAATCACCAGTTGGAGATGTAGCAGCCATTGGAGAGCTTCTGTCATGATCTTGATTGTTGACAACATCTTTTGGCGAAAAGTTGTTGTCTTGGGGATTGACAGTAACTGTGTCATTAACAGCTACAAAGTCTATGACAACAATCTCTTCCACCCTTTGAGTAGAAGGTTTTTGTGGATTGCTATGAACAGTCTCATCCGATTGTTGGAATAGTGCTTAAACATTTTGATCTTCAATGTTGGCAAATTGAGATGCACAATAATTGAATGAGATGTGTTCCACATGTTCTAGCCCTATATTGTGTATTTCTTCAAGTGTGGGCTCAGGTTGAGTGTGTTCAACCTGTTGTGCAAAGTCTTTACAGAATGCCATCGGAGACTGGCCAAGTTCAATAGATGCCTCCTGTTGAGAGGAAACATCTAGATATGTATTTTGATCCCTTTTAAGAGATGTGCCCTTTTGGGAGGACACACTCTAGCTAACAGAGGTTAATGCCCTTGGCTTTTTTCTCCTAAGTTCACTAGGGCCCTCTGTGGGTTTTGTGAAGTTAGTACCACTCTTATTTGCTGCATCTTGTGCAGTTTTACCACTTAACTGTGAAATGGTTTCTAGCCTAGGGTTAATGATTTTGTTCCTTTTAGTAGCCGAGTCCTTCAAAAGGTTTAGAGTGTGGGTTAGGAATGGTGAGGTCAACACCATCATCATCACTCAAGGAAAAAGCATTGTAGTCCCCAATAAGTTTTAAATTCAATTCATTGATAGTTGAAAACATGAAATCAGTAATAACCAATCCCAATTCTGAGTTAAGAGGTTTACTGACTAACATAGAACTGGTGGTTTTCTTTAATGTTGGGGACTCCATGCATTGTACATTATCTAGATTAAGTATGCCTACTACAGAGTTGATGATACGCATAAAAAATCTAAGATAATAAATTACCGACTTCCTTGTCTCCTTCTTGCCAAGTACCAGCTTGAAAAGTGGCATCAGGAGCTTTTCAATGTCAATTCTGTAGTTATGCACCATTGAATGCATAATTTTCCTGATGTAGGCTGACATTTCATTCCAGCCATTTGTCTTGCTTGACATGGCTCTATTAACATCATCCATTATCATGCTCCATTCTTTAATCAAATATTTTATGTCCATTCCCCTAGATGGATACCATTCCTCAGAGTCTGGCCTTGTCTTCGGTCCTGAATACCCAATCATCTTAAAAAATTTAGCAAGTTGAGAGTCACTTGCAGAATCTTGGAAAACTGAGCCTTCTTCAAGTTCCACTTGAATAGAAGTATTGATGCTAGAAGAATCAATTGATTAGGAGGCTTCATTTATCTCAAAAGTTGACGAAGCTTGAGTCTTTTTCCCCCTCACAGGTTGCAGAGGTCCACAACTGTGATAACCTTGGAATTTCCAACATGGGACTATTATTGAGAGCAAATGATAGGTAAGAGTTGTTCATGAAGCCAATAAACGGTTTGAAGGCTTCACCAAATTCTCCTACTGAATCCATTATGGTGAAGTTGGTTTGGCCAAGAGAGGAAATGATTTGAGGTCCAACATTGTTAAGAGCTTGAAGGTTTAGAAATGTAGAACAATTTAGAGAAGAGGTTGCAGAGAAAATGGAGGATTTTTAGGGTGTTAGAGAATTTGAGAGTTTAAAGAGAAGTAAAGAGTGAGAGAGATTTTAACTATTTGTATATATATGATGTGAAAAATTTGTCAAAGTTGAATTCAATCAATTTATTTGACATTTGTATATATTGCTCCATTTACTTCTTGACAGTAACTTATGTGCTAAAAATCACAAACACTCTTGACAGTAACTTTAGCGGTTAGAAAATATATAAAAGAAATGAATAACCCTAATATTAATTGTTGATAGTATGTTATGTGGGGGTTTTAGAAAACTATATTGTCAATGAGTAATGATAATAAGTTTCGCAGAATTTGACAGTAAGTTTCAGTCCCACATACTATGCTGTCAAGACTTCTCTATCATTTGACAATAACTTATTACTATATGACAGTATGGATAAAACATACTGTCAAGAAACTTGATAGTACTTTTTATTAACCTCATATGAATTAAGTTACTTAAAAATATATTAGTTAACCTCTCAGTAAAATATCATCATGTTTTTCCACTGTGACAGAAATCAAAACACCTCAAGAGGCCATTAATTCACAGTGAAATTCAGTTAACTAAATTTTTGATCAACTAAACAGAATTAAATTAACATGATAAATTTAACATACCCAATTCACTCACTAGCCTGTTGAATGTCTTTTCATCCAATGGTTTGGTG
Source organism: Oenanthe javanica (assembly GCA_008931105.1). Taxonomy (NCBI): domain Eukaryota; kingdom Viridiplantae; phylum Streptophyta; class Magnoliopsida; order Apiales; family Apiaceae; genus Oenanthe; species Oenanthe javanica. The sequence continues at coordinate 23,224 of QRFB01012093.1, read as the reverse complement.
AAAATATCTGTGATTTGTTTCTCTGTGGGCACATAGATCAGCTTTATTTTGCCTTCCTCTACATGCTCTCGAATGAAATGATGTATGATGTCAATGTGCTTAGTTTTTTAGTGTTGAATAGGATTCTCAGAAATTGCTATGGCACTAGTATTGTCACAAAAAATGAATTCCTTGCAGAGTCAACCCATAGTCCAATAGTTGGTTCCTCATCCAAAGTAAATGAGCACAACAACTACCAGCTGCAAAGTATTCAGCCTCTATAGTTGAATTTGACACTGGATGTTGCTTCATGCTAAACCATGAAACCAATCTTTCTCCCAAAAATTGACAGCTTTCTATTGTACTCTTTATGTCTATCCTGCAACCAGCATAGTCTAAGTTTCAATATCCAACCAAGTCAAAACCAAATTCTTTAGGATACCAAAGTCCTAAATTTTGAGTGCCTTTCACGTATATAAAAAAATCTTTTTATAGCCATTAAGTGAGACTCCTTTGGATCAGACTGAAACCTTGCACAAAACCCTATTGCAAACATGATGTTAGGCCTATTAGCTCTTAGGTAGAGAAGAGAGCCACTCATTCCTCTATACATCTTGTTGTCCACCTTCTTTCCTTTTGGATCCTTGTCAAGCTGAGTTGCAGTTGAGATTGGAGTCTTTACAGAAGATGAGTCTTCCATATCAAATCTTTTCAAAAGATCCTTGACATACTTAGTTTGGCAACTAAATATTCCATCTTCTTTTTGATAGACTTGAAGTCCAAGAAAGAATACCAATTCACCCATCATACTCATTCCATATTTGTTTTGCATCAACTTAGAGAATTTCTTGCATAAATCTTCATTTATTGAGCCAAAGATAATGTCATTAATATATACTTGAACTAGAATAATATATTTTCCATGCTTTTTGTAAAAAATATTTTTGTCCATAATCCCTCTTGTAAAGTTATTATCAAGAAGAAACTTGGAAAGAGTATCATACTAAGCCCTTGGTTCTTGCTTTAGACTATACAATGCCTTGAATAGTTTGTACACAAATTTCTTCATTTTTGGATCTTCAAAGCATGAGGGTTGTTCAACATACACTTCTTCTTCTATTTCTCCATTAAAGAAAGCACTCTTGGCATCCATTTGAAAAACTTTGAAGTTGTTGAATGCAACAAAAGCCAAAAAAGATTCTTATTGCCTCAAGTCTGGCAACATGAGCAAATGTTTCTTCATAATCAATGAATTCTTATTTGTAGTAACCTTTTGCCTCCAGCCTTGCTTTGTTTCTTGTGACAGTACCACAATCATCCATCTTGTTCCTATAGACCCATTTGGTGCCTATTATGGATTTGTTCTTAGGTCTAGGCACCAATTCCCAAACACAACTTCTTTCGAATTGATTAAGTTCTTCTTGCTTGGCATTAATCCAATCTGAATCAGCCAATGCTTCTTCTAGAGTTTTGGGTTCAGTTTGAGAAAGGAAACAAGAGTATATGCATTCATTAGCAACATTTTTTCTTGTTTTGACTCCAGTTCCAGGATCACTAATGATTAAATCATTAGTGTGATCTCTGTTCCATTTTGTTTCTCTTAAAGAATCACTAGAGTCTTCAACACCTTGTTGATTGACAGCATCTTTTGCTCTTGCACTGTTGACAACATCAATTTCTTCAAGTCCACTATTTATGGGAACATTCACAGAAATATCAGTTATTTGAGCAGTTCCTTCATTGTCTCCAAACTGAATAAGGACAATTGTTGGACCAGAAATTGTGTGATTAAATCTTGGTGAATCTTCATCAATCTCTTCTAGATAACCTTGATTTTCAAAGGCTAAAGGTTCTGTTTCTTGACTTCCTTCAACTCCAGGAAATTTTATTTCAGCAAAGGTGACATTTACACTCTCCTCCACAGTATTGTGATCAATGATGTAGACTCTGTATGCAGTTCTGTCAATACCATACCCCATAAAGATTCCTTCAAATGATTTAGTATCAAATTTTCCTTTGATCTAAATTAAGTCTTTCATCTAGTAGCACTTGCTTCCAAAGACATGAAAGTAGTTGACAATAGGTTTCCTTCTTGTGAGTAATTCATAGGGTGTTTTTCTATAGGTCTTGTTGACTACGGTCCTGTTTTGAGTATAACAGGCTGTATTGATTTCTTCACCCCAGAAATAAGTAGTAATTTTTCTTCACTCAACATTGTTCATGCAGCCTCAATGAGAGTTCTATTCTTTCTTTCCACAACACCATTTTATTGAGCTGTCCTTGGTGCAGAGAATTGTTGAATGATACCATTGTCTTTGCAGAAATCATTCATGATACTGTTTTTGAACTCAGTACCATTGTCACTTCTCAAGGTTTGCACCTTGTACTTGGGATTCTTGTCAAGAACCCTTACCAAATAAATAATCTCTTGAGCGGCTTCATCCTTGGTTGCTAGGAACCTCACCTAAATATATCTTGAGAAATCATTAACCATCACTAAAAATCAACTGTAAAAATCTAGCAAAATATACAGTATGAACATCATCATTAATTTTGCTAGCTAATAGGCAAATAATTAAATAGGAAAAATTAAAATTTAGATTATGGGTTAGAGAATACCTAATTTATTATGACAGTTGAGGAATTGCATCAAAGTTTGTGCATTTAGCTGTGAAAGCCTTTGTGATGCAATCAAAGAAGAAGCTCCACTCTCTTATCAAATAGGGCCTTGTCAGACTTCCCAGCTTTGATAGGCTTCCTCCATAGCCTATTGATCTGAAAAACTCTTTGACCTGTTCATCTCCAACAAGGTCATTATACACAGCCACTTCTGGGAGTTGAAGGGCTTGTCTCACCACAGCAGGAGTAATCAAGTGTTTTCTATTTCATAAGAATGTGATGACAGGCTCCTCATTATCACCAACATTGTTAAACTTCGCAGTTGACCATACTCTTGTCAATAATTGAGTAGAGAAATTAACTGGTTCCTTGAGAGCATACCCTAGCTGGCTATGCTATAGAAAATCTTGAATGATATGAAAATCCTGTGGTGCTTCAGTTTTTTTCTAAAGAGAGATGAAGTTAGTAGTAGCGAAGCTATAGTTTTGGAATGTAAGACCTGTAGATGCCATTGAAATACAGAGATTTGCAGTTTGAAGAAATTAGGGTTTGGAGAGAACGAGAGAGAATACAAGATGCAGATAGTGAAAATGTGAAATAAACTATTCCCTCTCAATTGCATATTATGTTTAGTGGGACATGTGGCATAAAATTATTAGAAGAGTAATGAGTAGTACAAGTCTCATAATACAGCAATTGTGTGTGTATCTGTTTATAAATTTGAAACGTCTTTCGTGACAAACATGCGCCCTATGATTAGTCCAATCAGAGAATAATAATTATGATGTCATAAAATGAGATATGATGTCATAAATAAATCTCAGAGTTTAATCATGTAACAGAGTTTAGAGAAATCAGAGTTTATCGTAAATAGAGTTAAACAAGTAGACTGAAATCAGAGTTTAGAGCAATCAGAGTTTAGCATATGAAATTTGAGTCGGAGTTTACCATACTCTGACAGAGTTTACCATAAACACTGATAACTTGTGATCAGAGTTTAGATGTTCCAATGATCAGAGTTTACTTCATTTCCATCAGAGTTTACCACATTCTAACAGAGTTTATCATATACTCTGATTGTCTGCTATTTCTCATCTAGAGTTGATCCACTTGTCACCATTCCTAATTCAGAAACCAATCTTGTAAAAGTTGCTTCATACAAAGTCTTGTTGAATATGTCTTCTAACTGTTGATATGAGATAAAAAATGCATTTCAATTATTCCTTCCATGACATGTTTTCTTATGAAGTGATATCTTATACTGATGTGTTTTGTTAGAGAATGTTGAACTGGATTTCCAGTCATTGCAATAGCACTTTGATTATCACAATAAATAGGAATTTTTAAAAAGTTCAAACCATAATCTAACAGTTGATTTCTCATCCAGAAGATTTGTGCACAACAACTGCCTGCAACTATATATTCAGCCTCTGCTGTTGAGGTTGAGATGGATTTCTATTTCTTACTAAACCATGAGACAATTCTTCCACCTAAAAATTGACAACTGCCACTTGTGTTTTTCCTATCAATCTTACATCCTGCAAAGTCAGCATCTGGATAGCCTATTAATTTAAAATCAGACTCTCTAAGATACCATAAGCCAAGATTAATGGTGCCTTTGAGATATCTGAAAATTCTTTTGACAACAATCAAATGAGGTTCCCTTGAATTTTCCTGAAATCTAGCACATAGACAGGTTGCAAACATAATGTCTGGTCTACTTGCAGTCAAATAGAGTAGAGATCCAATCATGCCTCTATATGCTGTAATATCAATAGGTTCTCCAGTGTCTTGATCAAGCTAGGTTGCAGTAGCCATTGGAGTTGATGCAGATGCAGAGTCTTGCATTTATAATTTAGTGAGTGGATTCTTTGTATATTTAGACTGATTTATGAAAATACCTTCCTCAGTTTGTTTCACTTGCAACCCTAGAAAATAACTCAATTCTCCCATCATGCTCATTTGATACCTGGACTGCATTAGCTTTGAAAATATTATACAGAATTTCTCATTAGTGGAACCAAATATAATATCATTAACATACATTTGAACCAATAATAAATCCTTACCTTGAGTTCTATAAAAAAAGGTTTTGTCAATTGTACCTCTTGTAAAACCACTTTCAAGTAAAAATTGAGCCAAAGTTTCATACCAGGTTCTTGGTGCTTGTTTGAGTCCATATAAAGCTTTATCCAGTCTGTAGACATGATTTGGAAATTTTAGATTGACAAATCCAGGTGGTTGTTGAACATAGACCTCTTCTTCAAGTTCTCCATTTAAAAATGCACTTTTAACATCCACCTGGTAGACCTTAAATTTTTTGTGTGCAGCATAAGCAGGAAAAATTCTTATTTCTTCAAATCTAGCTACTGGTGCAAAGGTTTCATTATAATCTATACCTTCATGTTGAGAGTAACATTTGGCAACTAGTCTCGCTTTGTTTCTTGTAATAATTCCATTAGAGTCTGTATTGTTTCTAAAAATCCACTTTATGCCAATAATTGATCTATTCCTTGGCCTTGGCACTAGGGTCCAAACTTTATTTCTTTCAAACTCATTTAATTCCTCCTGCATTGCAGTAACCCAATCTGTATCCTTCAAAGCATCTCCAACCTTCTTTGGTTCTGTTTGAGAAAGAAAACTATGAAATAGACATTCATTCTGAGTAGCTTTCCTTGTCTGTACTCCACTTTCTATATCACCAATAATTAAGTCAGGTGTGTGATATTTGGTCCATTTTCTTGGATGTGGAAGATTTCTTGAACTATATTATCCCCCATGATTTGTGCCTCCATATAATGATTCCTCTATAAAAATGATCATTCCCCTGAAGTTGTGCTTCCATCAGTGTTTGATGACTCACAGTTTATGTACACAAAGTTTGAATGATCAGAGTTTGAGTGATCAGTATTTATGATTTCAGAGTTTGATTGATCAGAGTTTAGGGTTTTAGAGTTTGTGTTGGTCAGAATTTGGTCAGACTCTGTTAATTCAATAATTGTGGTTTGTTCTCAAATATCAGTAAATGGTTGATGTTGATCCCCATCAACATATGCAGAATCTTCAATTTCTATTTCAATTATTTTTGAATCAGAGTTTAAGGGATCAGAGTTTAACTCACCAGAGTTTAGCTCAACAGAGTTTGTGTTCTGCAATTCATTCTCAAGTCTCAGAGTTTTCTAAGCATCTTCATCATGTAATCCAACTATTTTTGCTTCGTCAATAGAGACATTAATTGATTTCATGACTATCCATGTCCTTAGATTAAACACTTTGAATTCCCTTGAAGAAGTTTTAGAAGTTGTAGTATAACCAATAAATATTCCTTCATCTGCTTTGAGTTCAAATTTCTTTGTTCAGGATGTGTTTTGAGAATAAAATATTTGCTTCCAAAGATGTGAAAATATTTAACATTTGGCTTTCTTCCCTTCATTGTTTCATATAGAGTTATTTCATACTTATTTATCAAAGTACAATTCTGAGTAATGCATGCAGTATTCACAACTTCTGCCCAAAAATAAGTAGGTAGCTTTGCTCCTTCTAGCATAGTTCTGGCAGCTTTAATTAGGGTTCTGTTCATTCTATCAAATATCCCATTTTGTTGAGGTGTGCCAGGTGCTGAGAATTGTTGAATAATTCCTTTTGTTGAGCAGAATTCTTCCATTGCAGAGTTCTTAAAATCTGTTCCATTATCACTCCTAAGATTCTTTACCTTGTGAGGTGATCCATTTTCAATCATTGCAATATGATAAAAAATTATCTCTGCAGTTTTATCCTTTTTATGCAAAAAGTACACCCAGGTAAATCTAATGTAATCATCAACTATCACCAAAGTATATTTCATCTTTCCAATGGACATGATGTTGATAGGACCAAATAAATCATGGTGCAATAGATGAAAAGGTTGATTAATAGAATTTTCAGTTTTGCTCTTGAAATATGTCTTCTTTTGTTTGGCCTTTTGACATGAATCACAGAGTCCATCTAGATCATATTGAACTTTTGGAAGACCTCTAACTAGATCCTTTTTTACCAATTCATTTATGTTTCCAAAGTTCAAGTGTCACACCTTTTTATGCCAATTCCATCTTTCCAAAGATGATGCCTTTCCAAGTAAACAAGTTAAGGGACCATCAGAGTTTACCTCCAAGCTATCATCAAATAAGTTGTTATATCTGTGACCAATAAGAACCACGTTGCCATCCTTTTTGCTTTTCACTTCACAATGAGTTCCTGAAATTTCACAGAATAACCTCTGTATGTCATATGACACACACTTAATAGATTATGCTTGATTCCTTCAACCAGAGCTACATTTTCAATGATGACATTTCCAATAAAAATATTGCCATATCCCAGTGTTCTTCCTATATTGACATCTCCATAAGATACTGATGAGCCAGCCTTCTCCTCAAATTCTGAAAGTATGGATTTGTTTCCAGTTATATGTGCAAAACATCTACTATCAATCACTAGGATATTTTTCCTGTTTCCCTGCAATCAGTTAATGAAAATTAATTAATAGGTTTGAGGACCCAAACAAGTTTGGTTCCTTTCTTTTGAAACTTGTTAACTCTTGCAGCAGAAGTATTTTTGTTAGAGTTTATGTTAACAGGGTTTACATGTTCAGAGTTTGCATTATTAGAGTTTATACTGTCAGAGTTTACTTTCCTTTTATCAAATTTTATCACATAAATTTGTTTGACAACATGTTTTGGAGATTTATTTATTTGATGCAATGGATCATAATAATTATAACACAAACTATGATATTCTTTGCAAGTATAAATAGAATGCCATAAATTACCACAGTGAAACAGGAATTTTGTGGTCTATATCTAGTTTGTTTTCTAGCCTCTGAATTAGGTTTCTCAGGTTCCTTTTTTTTTATTTGCAGTCAATGGCAAGGAGATTAGAATTACCACAAGTAAAGCAGGTTTTTCTAGGAGCATCAGGGATATACTTATAATTATTCTCCTTAGTAATTCTTACTTTGGCATTTCTATTTCTTTTTACCTTTTTAGGTTTGTTCATACTAGTGACTGCCTTCAACTTTTCCTTAAGTTGCTTCTATGAGAGTAATCATATATTCACCTTTTTATTATCTAACACACTATTATTTTTAGAGCATTCACTAGGAGTTTTCTTGTCATTACTAGCTCTAAAAAATTTCACAGGTTTATTCAATATTCTTTTTGTGTGTGTTTTAGTGTGTGTATCCTTATCATATTCATAACCTAAGGCAGAAGTCCAATTCTTGTTAGAAAGCATTTGTTGGACTTTCTTGCCAGAGTTTGTCCAAATTCTGAAAGTCTCTTTTTCCTTAGCTATATTAGATTTCAAATACTCAACTTGAATTTCTAATTGAGTTTGCATATGTATGGCATTTTCACTGTCTTTCTTAATGCTAAGCATGTTAGAAATTTCAGATTCAAGAGAGTTATTCCTAGCAGTCAGAGTTTGTATATCAGATTTTTAATCTTTCATTTTCAAGAGACTGAGATTTAAAACTAACATGCAATGATCTAAGGAAAGATTTTAATTCACAGATATTTTCAGTATCAAAATTAAAGACAGAGTTTGGTACTTTGTCATAGTTTAAGATGGGAGCATCAGATTTTGCCATGAGAGAATAATTTGTTTCCTCTTCTGAATCTGAGGAATCCATCCAATATTTCTTTGATGTGATGAGTGATTTTCCAGATTCCTTATTTCTGCACTCAGTAGTAAAGTGCCTCATCTTATTACATTTGTAACACTTGACTTTTGATTTGTCAAGAGTTTTTGATTTTCCATCTCTGTCTTCTCTTTTTCTGAATCTGTCTTTCTTGTCTGATTTATCTTGCTTCTTTTGGAAGTTCCCTTGCTTTATGTACTTCCTATATTTCATTTTCTTGAAACCTTTGACAGTCATAACAACCATATCTTTTATGTTACAATCTGAAGAATCATCAGAGTTTACATCAGAGTTTGCCTCAAACTCTGATTCACTATTTTCTTTGATCACAACTTTTCCTTTTCTTGTTGAAGCTTTTAGGACTTGTTCTTTTGGTTCTTCAACTTTGGCCTCAACATTCAAGGCAACAGATTTTGCCTTGCTACATTTCCTATTCTTCCTTTGCTGTAATTCTAAATCATGAGTCTTCAATCTTCCATAAACTTCATCAAGAGACATCTCATCTAGATCATTCCTATCTCTTATTAAAGATATTTGTAGATCCCATTCTTCAGGAAGAGACCTTAAAAACTTGATGTTTGAATCTTTATTGTCATACACCTTATCCATCAAAGCCTAGTTATTCAATAGAGTTAGAAATCTGTCATAGATATCTGTGAGGGATTCATTCTATTTTGCCTCAAAATATTCATATTCTTGAATTAGCACAAATCTTTTGTTCTTCTTTATTTCCTTGGTTTCTTGGCATTGAAACTCTAGTGCATCCCAAATTTCCTTGGTAGTTTTGCATGCAATTACCCTGTTAGACATCACATAGTCAAGACTATTATGCAGAATATTCATTACCTTTGCATCTGTGAGGACTTCAAGTTTTTCTTCATTGGTCCACTCTTTTTTGTCCTTCAAGGTGTAATATTCAGGGACTTGTCTTCCTTCCACAATTGTAGATGGTACTAGTTTGGTTGGTATATACTAAATAATCAAGATCAGTTGTTTCTTGGAACATCATCATCTTCACCCTCCATGTAGGGTATTCAGCCTTCTTCAATATTGGGATCCTGATGCTTTCATACTTGTTTCCAAACATGTTTATATGATCTTTGAGTTTCATTTAACTGCCTGCTCTGATACCAATTAGTATACCCAAATAAATAACTATTATAGAAGGGGGGTTGAATGTAATAGTACCAAATAATAGATTATGAACACAAGTATGTAGAATGAAATATTTGTTTTTGTAAAAATGATAATGAACTTGAATACAAAACTCTCTCAAAAAATTCTTTGTTCTCAATAGCTGCTAGGTTATGAAAGATAAGGCTTGAAAGATTTAATAATGTTAACCTATGTCTGTGTTTATATAGACATAGTTACAATACAATTACAAAACAGATTAAAAAAAGAATAGCTTTAATAATGAAATAGACTTGTATTTTTATTCCTTTTTCACTCTCATAATCATACTCTGATTTGATTGTTTCTTTAAAACTCTGATTTACAAACTATGTCGGTTGTTATTCTCTGATTTGAGTATTCTCTATTAGAGTAAACTCTGATTGAGTATTCTCTGATAGAGTAAACTCTGTCCGACAGATTCTTCATTCTTTGATGATGTCAGCATAAACTCTGTCAATAAACTCTGACAATATCAGTGTTTGCATTTCTAATAGTGAGAAAAGTGTTGCACGACGCCAAGTTAAACTACTCTGCCATCGAAAAATTTATTCTAGCCTTGATCACAACTTCTAGAAAGCTAAGGCCATACTTCTAAGCACAAAAAATAGAATTTCTAACGGACAAACCACTAAGGACTATTATGCAAAGCCCCAAGTCAAGCGGGAGGTTTATCAAATGGGCAATTTAGCTCGGGGAATTCGACTTTCGATATAAGCCTCGTACAACCATCAAAGCCCAGGCCTTGGCTGATTTCGTGGTTGAATGCACCATTAACAACCAAGAAATCGTGGAGCAGAATGATAGGAAAGAAGAGCCTAGGGAAGGCAAAGAAAGCCCAAGAAAGGCATGAAAAACAAATTCAAGTAGAGGGGGATTACTTTTGCAAAGCCCTGAAGGTTTTACAATGGAGTATGCAATGAAGTTGGACTTTCCAACCACAAACAACGAGACTGAGTATGAGGCCCTCATCGCTGGTTTAGGACTAGCCAAGGCTCTGAGAGCCCTAAGCTTAAAAATTTATGGAGACTCGAGGTTAGTAATCACGCAGATCAACGGTGAGTATGAAGCTCAGGATAAAGAAATGGCCAAATATCTAAGAATTGTAAGGGATCAGATGACTCAGTTTGAGGAATGCCTAGTAGAGCGCATCCCTAGAGAGCAGATTGCCAAGGCTGACGCCCTGTCTCAATTCGCATCCTCAGACATATAGAGTTGCTCGAGGAACGTTTACTCTCAAGTGTTGAAGACACCAAGCATTAAATCCAATGTAGTGGCACCTATAAGCCAAGGAAATTGTTGAATGAATCCAATAAAGGCTCGCATGGAAAGTGGTTGGACTCTGACCAACGCGATGGAATCTAGGAAGGTCACGGTAAGGGCCCTGTGGTATGCCTTGATTAATGGGATTCTCTACAAAATGTCATTCATCATCCCATATCTGAAATGTCTAAGGCCTCAAGAAGCTGAGTTGGCACTAAGGGAATTTCATGAAACAATATGTAGACAACACCTGAAGGGCAGAGCTCTTGCACACAAGATTGTCCGTCTAGGCTTTTACTAGCTCGAAATGCTGGATGATGCAAGGGAGTATGTGAAAAAGTTTTACTACTACCAAATGTTTGCACCAGTGGTTAGACAACCCCAAAGATGTTGACGTCCATTAATTCTCCAATTCCGTTCGCTCTGTGGGGAATGGACATCCTAGGCCCATTTCCTATGGCCAGTGCACAAAGAAAGTTTCTTATCGTAGCAATCGACTACTTCACTAAGTGGATTGAAGCCAAACTACTAGCCCATATCCTCACTAAGCAAGTCACCCAATTCTTTTGGTAGAATGTCATCTGCAAGTACGGGCTCCCAAAAATACTTGTCACTGATAACGGCCGATAGTTCAACAATGAGGAGTTCAGAGAGTACTGTGGGAAGTATGCCATCGAGCTAAAGTTCACAGCGGAAGTGGCCAATTGAGTGATCTTAGATGGACTCGAAAAGAGAGTTAAATGCTCCAAAAGAATTTGGGTAGATGAGATACTCTCAGTACTTTCGGCCTACCATACCACAAGCAAGGTAAACACCAGAACTACCCCATTTATGCTAGTATATGGGACTGAAGTCATGGTTCCCTTGGAGGTAACACACGTATCCCCGAGATTTAAGGCATTTTAGCCAGAAAATAACAGTGAAGGCATGAACTTAGCCCTTGATTTAATCGATGAGGTGCATGACAAAGCCAACATTAAGAATGTTGAGAATTAGAAGTGAGCTTCCTTCTACTACAACCTCATGGTTAAAGAGAGATTTTCTGACAAGGATACCTTGTCTTCAAGAAGGCTAAAGCATCCAGAGTTGGATCAAATTGGAAGATGGTTCCCAACTGGGAAGGACCGTACCAGATCAAGGAAGTCTCTGGGCAAGGCTCATATCGGCTCCAAGCACTTGAAAGGGTCAAAATATCAAGGGCATGGCATTACTCCAGTATCAAGTCTAATTTTATTTGAGCTCTGACATGAGCATATTTAGTAGGATTATGTAAGGTCTGATATGAGCTTATTAGGACTAAGTAGCAATAAGGTTCACGTGAAACCACTAGGGTAGTAGTAAAGCTTGATCTCCAAGAAGAAATTTATGTAAGAGCCGAGCCTGGTTTTCTTTCATTGTGCAATAAGGTTCACATGAAACCACTAGGGCAGCAGTAAAGATTAATCCAAGTTTAATTCCTTATTTTCTTTCATTGTGTAATCTTGTTTATGTGTTAAGCACTTGTTGAAAGCTAGTCTAAATATGACCACGTATTGAAAAATAAGTTAGCATGAAAAGAAAACCTGGATCAACAAAGGCCCTCAAGAGCCATGAGTTCACAAACAACAAATACATACCTTGGAAGACCTAGAGCCATACAATAGATAAATAAAATATTAAGTCCCAAAGGAGCTACAAATAAAAACTGAGATAAGGCGACACGAGGCAAACAAGGCCATGCAAGGCTGGAGCTTCACTCCTCCTCCTTGGCATCATTGTCTGACTCTTCGTCATCAGTTTCCTCGGAAGAGGATGAGGAAGTGCTAGCCGCGTTTCTGATTCCTTTGCCATTGATTGGTTGTCTAATCTATCCAAAAGAAGGACTAGTAGCCTTGTAGGTCCCCTTCGCCCCGGAATCTTGACTTCGTGACATGAACTTTCCTTTAGATCCTGAAGCTCGCCTACCTAATCCAGAGAGTAGGGAAATGGCCTTGGTGCCCGAGACTGAGCCATGACTCATATAACCACCCATCGCCACGAACTAGTCAGGGCAATGGATGTCCTCGGGGTTCACCACCTCAGGATACCTGCGATGAACGGTCCTGATAGCTCAATTCCACCCGATATCCATATTGGCCAACGTCATCCGGTCATCATGGTCATCCATGAATTCATAAAAGGGATGCGACTTCATGCATGCATCAACCAAAGTCTGAAACTCTACCCTCTTTTTCTTAGCTAGGGAGTCATACTAACTTTTGTAAGAGTCAGCCTCCTCTTGGGAAACATGGGACTTAGACTCCCACTCTTGAGACTCATTTAAGAGCCTATTCTGCTCATTGATTAAGGCTTGATTTGACTTCCTTAGAGATTTTCCTTGGATGGCATACGACTGGAGGTAAGCATTGGCCTGAAACAACAAACAAACTTAAAATGAGTAAAATGGCTAAGTAAGGAAGAAGTGGAAATCAAAGAAAAAGGTTTCTACCTAATACATATCCAGAACCCCAAGTTTATCAGACTCCTCAAGACGATCTCCCGTTGTCACGGTAAGAAGATCTGCAAGAGTGATAGTGCATTTAGACCAGTACAAGGAGAGCAAGAGAGTCCAGAGCACAGATGCCCCAATCAGGCTGAAAAGAAATATTGATGCTACCATCAACTTCTCTGGCCCTCTTACTGGAATTCGAACAATGTTGCAAGAAGTTTGAGACCCTTGCAATAGGGGGTTTGCCCTTGTCCATGCTCTGATTTTTGCGATCAACACCTCAAATAAGACAAGTAAAATATCAGAATAAGAACAAATATGCTCGAAGTATATTACAAGGTAAAACAATTACCCTCCAATGATAGGCCACTAATGCCAGCCTTGACCAAGTTTCTCTCGGTCAAGAACGCTCCATAATAAGTTTGGCCATTGTCTGAAATGAGCCTGTCACGATCTTCTAATTCTTCAGAAAGGACTTAAATTCTGTGCAAGATAGCTTGAACTTCATTCATAACATCGTCACAAACATGCATGAAGTATATAACAATGTAAAATAATTACCTTCCAATGATAAGCCACTAATGTCAGCCTTGACCAAGTTTTTCCCGGTCAAGAATGCTCGATAATAAGTTTGGCCATTGTCTGAAATGAGCCTATCACGATCTTCTAATTCTTCAGGGCCGAGGTCATGAATGAAGTGCGAGCTATCTTGCACACAATTGAAGTCATTTATGAAGAATTGACCCAATCTCCCCCTTTCCACTCAAGAACGACAAAGTTCTTGGTCCAAATGTGTTGAAAATGGGGAAGAGATGATGCATCTAATATCTGAGGGATGGACGCCCTATGTTGGATGTTCACCCAACTGGCCCTGCCAAGAGATGAATTCTTGAACATGAAAATGCTTCTAAATAGAGAGGTATTCAATGGGATGCCCAGCTGATGGCACCTGATAATGAAAATATTTATCAACCTGCATCCATCGGGGTACATTTGGAAAGGATGAATCTTGACCTCGGCTAACAACCTGATAATCTATGGATAAACTAGAACTCTTAACCCAGCTTCGAGAGCTCCTTTAAACACACAGAGCAGCTCTGGGTGTAATAACCTAAATTTCTGACGCTTGGAATTATTAAAATTTTTGGATAAAATTTTTCATTTTAAGAATAAACGATTTTATTTGATTTATTACTCATAAAGAACTTAAGATTCGAGGTCGTACTATTTATATATGACGTATTTGAATATATGTGTCGATTTTATTTTCCTAAATCTAGGGAATTTTAAAATATTTTATTAGGAATAAAGAGTGCATTGTGAGTAAATAATGTTGCATGATTATTTCATGATATTAGACTTTAGTTCCGAGCACGTTTTAGTATTCTATGAATAGTAATTGATGAACAGTGTTTTCAATAGATAATAAATTTATTAAAATTCTCAGAACGAGTAATAATTATTAATTGTCATCACGAATCATTACGGAAACTAAAATCAAATCACTACCTAATAAATTATGTGGGCCGAATATTACATAAAAATGAGAAAAGAAATAGAAAAGTAAATGTGTTGGTGTGTGGATGAAGCCTTGCACCTTGACTAAGTCAACTAGTAAAACCCTTGTTATTAATCAAAATGGAACTTAAAACACTTCCACTTAGACAAAAGCAAGCTTACCACTTCATTTCTCACCAAAATAAAAGAAATCAAAGACCTCCATTTATTCATATGGCTAATGGACAAAAAAGGGAGAGAAAGAATGGAGAGATTTGTGGATAACTTGCTCGATTCTTGTCGGAATCGCTTGATTTCGGTTCGTTGTTCACCTCTCTTTGGACCCGTTCTTTCCTAGCAATCATCTTCATCATCAATCCCTATTTTTACTATTATTTCTTGAAGAACAAGGGCTGCGTGTTTGTGCGATAATCGTAGGCTTGCTTGATCGTTGTGTTGTTTAGCTCGAATCGAAGGTATAACCCTCATCGTGCTTTGTCTTTGATCCTATATCATTTCATCCATTGAATCTCTTGCGATAATCAAAACTCTCAAGAACATGAATAATAAGTTCATGAAAAATAAAATTTTAAACTCTTGGTTTATGATTCCTTTAGCTTAGTTAATGATTTTTAAGGGTTATTTAGGTTATGGGTAACATTGTTTAAGCATGTAAAGCCATGGTTGCATGAGTTTGGTTGTTATGTTACAAACTCATTTTATAAGCTTTAGGTATTTGGATGAATTGGAATTGTTGTGTTTTGGAGTATGTTGTTAGTATGTAAATTAGTTTAGTTGGTTGGTGTTAGTTTTGGTGTAGAATAAAAATAGAAATCGATGAGTTTACAAACGTTACCATACCCATTTTTTTCTTCCCGTTCTTCTGCCCACTGTCCAGAAAATATGGGAACATGTTTCCTCTGGTCTGGGCAGATGGCTGAGATGACTAAATAGTAGATAATTTCTAGATTGTTTACACGCTAATTTCATAACATTCGAAGTTACGAGTCAAAAGTTATGAATGATTTAGTAACGGTAGCGTAGAAAATGAAAATTCTATTTTCGTCTAATTTTGAGGCTACGATTGGATTATCTAGGGGGATTAATAAAATCTAAAACTTTTATGTAAATTAATAGGGACATCCAGAATGATCCTGGAGCAAGAATTGTGTCATTTCGATTACCTATCATTGAGACATTATGGTTTTAGTGCAAGAGAACATATAAGGTTTATCCTTCAACTTGATATGATTATGTTAAGCTTGGTTAGTCCTAGAAATGCATGGTTAGTTAATTTGATTTTGAGATCTTATTTCATAAGCTTGGTTAATTTAAATACCTTGAAGTTGATGTATAATGTAGTATATGGTTGAATGAGGAGTTTGTGATTGTTTGTTGATTGGATTGAAGTAGTATAGAAATGGAAAACGTTGAAGATCTTTTAGGTTAAAAGAAACCGCCTACTCTGATACCAATTGTTGCCTAGTATATAAACTATTATAGAAGGGGGTTAAATATAATAGTACCAAATAATTGATTCTAGAATATAAGTATATAAAAGAATAACAGTTTGTATTAAATTTAACAAACTTAATACAAAACTCTCTCAAGAAACCAGATGTTCTTAGGAGCTGCTAGGTTATATGAATGATATGTTATTAACGATACATCAATGTAAATCTAATCCTCTGTTTATATATTACACAGCTACTTATCTAATTACAACGAAGATAATGATTAATTAATATAGAAATACGAATTCCATTATTATCTCTGAATAGATAGCTTCCAACAAGATAATTGATATTTACAGAAACACTTCCTTTTTTATCTTCAATCAATTCCTGATTTATTGAACACCAGTTGTCAAACTCTGTCATGACTAAACTCTGTCATTTGAATAAACTCTGAACCTCTAGTCTCTAATGACGTCATACAAACTCTGATCAGTTTCTGTAAACTCTGATTGATTAATATCTGAAAGCATCATCCTTTTGTATCTAATAAAGCCTAAGTTAAACCCTAATTTAGAATTAGGGACACTAATCAAAGAAGATAAGGCCTCGTTGATCCTCGATCAAGGAGGGGAGCCAGCCAAGAGATGGTTAACCTCCCCCCATTTTGTGAAAGGCTTTTGGCCGACCACATTGATCTTGGGACGACTAAAAAATCGACCAAGGAAGGATACCGGTCAAGAGCCGGTTGCTCTCATTCCATTTTTTGAAGGCCTTCGTCCAACCACATTGATCTTTAGATGACGAAAAATGTCGACCAAGGAAGGACGTCGGTCCAGAGTCTGCCGCTCTCCTTCTATTTTTTGAAGGCTTTCGGCCGACCACATTGATCCCGGGATGACGAAAAACATCGACCAAGGAAGGACTTCGGTCCAGAGCCGGCCGCTCTTCTTCTATTTTTAAAGGCCTTCGGCAGTCGACATTATCCTGGGACGAAGAAAATGTGGACAAAGGAAGGACGTCGGTCAAGAGCCGGCCGCTCTCCTTCCATTTTTTGAAGGCTTCGGGCGACCACATTGATATAGGGGCAATGAAAAACGTCAATCATAAAAGTACAATAGTCAAGAGCTGACCGCTCTCCTTCTATTTTTTGAAGTCTTCGGCCGACCACATTGATCCTGGGGAAACGAAAAAGATCGTCCAAGGGAAGACGTCGTCCGACCACATTAATCATCGAGCGGTGAAAAATGAACGCAAAACGGACTCAGAAATCGTGAAACGGTGGCCAGCTGAGACCCGGTTCAGCCGACTAATAGGTCCCCGGCCGACCAGGGCCAGCCGATCAGGCTCCTCGAGGACCTCACTTGACCAGGGCCAACTGACCAGGCTCTTGGAAAGCCTCAGCCGGCCAGGGCTGGCCGACTAGGCACCTGGAAGGCCTTCAGCCGACCAGGTATCTGGAAGGCCTTCAGCCGACCAGGGTCCTGGAAGACTCCAGCCGACCAGGGCTGGCCGACTAGGATGCTTTGAGGCATGGCAACCCCGGTTGGTTGCCGCATAAGCCCTGTTTTGTCTGTTTCGACTATAGACCCTTATAACTTTTATGAAACCCCGAGAGGTTTTCCCAGAAGTTGGGGGTAAATGATATGGGCTTAAAATTAACCCTAAAGTCATAATTAATGTTGTATTTATTAGACCCAAATCCGGTCCAAAAAACCAAGGCCCAAGGATAAAAACTAGATTAACGATGGGCCCAAAACATGTATGTATCAGGGACGCTCGATACAGACCAAGCCTATCAACTAACATGGTCTTCAGCCCAGAAGTAGTCACGACTCAAAAGCCACGACAACCTAGAACCTTCGTGGAAGGCAACTTAAAGTGTAGCCCTCAAGTCACCCTGACCGACATGGCAACTAAGTCCTAAATGGAAATCGAGTCCTATGCAGCAACGTCAAAGAAATCAGGACTATCATTTAACTAGGAGACTTGCCCACCAAGTCTCCTAACCCTAATCGAATACCTAGACCCTTGGTCATCTATATAAAGGGCCTGACCCCTCATTCTTAGAATTACATCTGGCTTGATTCTCAACACACACTAAGATACGTAGGCATCTTATGTAGGCAGAACTAAGCCACGAAACGCAAGTGCAGTCATTAAACCTCGAATCTCATCCAACCTTAGTATTAATTACGCATAAAAGACAACCTAGTTTTTGATCCATAACACAAACGTACCCAGCATATCCCGCTTAGAGCAGGGTCCGTGGAGGGTAATATGTATGCAGACCATAAGGAGGTTGTTTCTGTGATGACCCCCGGCTTAGTGCACGATAAAATATTGAGTGATATATATACTAAATACAAATTAACTTACTCGCAATTTTAGACAAACATACATTTAATCACAAAAAATATAAAGTGATCGAAACAATACTTGAGTCCATGATTTTATTCACATGAGACTTACCTAAATATTCACCGTAAATTTATCCATGTTCAACATTTCTCGAAAAACCAGTATTTCTATAAATCATTGGTTATAAAACACCACAGAGTCAAGTAAGAAAAAATCATCCCCAAACAGACTTCCCCGAGTAAATATCAAGATCTTCTGAAATTATTCATCTTATTTCATTTTTTTCTTCTTCCTGATTTGACACCATTGAAGTATGCCATTGTCCCCAAATGCATGTATATCCTGTATCATCGGTATCATGTGCCCATATATATCTTTTTCACCGGTCTTTCCATCTCTGGTCTTCATGTTGTCTTTTTCCTCCTCACCATGATAATGTATTAAGGTTCCCGCCAAGGCTGATCACCACATTTGAAAACAACGATCCCAATTTGAAGTGATCATATTTGAATACTTAATGGGGATATTCATTCTTGAATGTTAGTTTATTTTCGGAATTCGATCACGTACACGAAATTAACCGAATTATTGTATATACTGTATAGGCGTAAATGGTGTGTTGTGTTCGCCCCTAAAAATTGAAAAATTGTCAACTACCATATTAGTTTTAAATTTTTATTCTCTATTAACATAATACTCCCACTGTCTTAATTCAAGTGACTTTTTTGACTTTTATATAATCAGATTGACTAAATTTTGATTGAAAATGAATAATTTTTTTTGTGATTTTAGAAAATTAAAAATTATAATTTAAAGTAAATTAAATATATTTTTCAATAATATATGTTTTTCAATTTTTTCACAATTATCAAATATACATAATTTTTTGTCAAAAATGAGTCAATTTGGTTACCAAAAATTCAAACAAATTAATTGAATTGGGACAAAACACGTCAATTATAATTAACTTAAAAATCAATGAGGAATGATCAAATTTTCTTACAGGTTTGGAGAAAAATTTAGTATGGATAAGTTACTTAGGTCGAGGGTTCGAGTCTGAGTGGAGTCGATGGAGTCATGTTGGATCATTTTTTGACTTTTGTCCTTGAAAATCCTTTTGGATGGCTTATAACTTATAATTAAGTTTGTTGGGTTTTTTTTTAAGTTTTTCTTGTTTAATTTTAATCTTTGATGTTTGGCTTAGTTGTGGTGAACCACTTGACGTTGACTCGTTTAAGTTGTGTGTAGCTTCCAATCTTTTCATCGTCGACCTGAGATTATTGGTCATCATGGGTTATGTAATTGTTCTAATAAATATTTTACCTTTGAATTCATACTTTATAAAGCTACTGATCTGATTGTATGTTATTTTATTATTTTGATAGAATCTGGGAAAAGAAAGACTGTGTAGTTGTAGATATAGATATAGATTGTGTAAATCTGTATTTCATACTGATACAAGTTGATAAAGTAAGTATAAGCTAGACTATTCTAGAAAGTAGAAACATAACATTCACTCTTTAGAACAAAGGAGTTAAGGGTTTGATTCATGTCCCCGTTAAAAACTTTATTTCAAAACTGTAACAGGTTACATACACACTTATGCCTTCTACTAATTAATAAGCTTTACTGGCTTGCTGCAATAATTTTGCAAGACACCCTTGAAAGTTGAACAATGTTAGAATGCATGCTCTTAGTACAAGATTTCCAACGTCTAGATACAATGTACATGAAGGAAAGACGACTATGTATTGTTGGAACAGAGTTATGGTCCCTACATGAAAGCATTCGACAATTATGGACGCATCGACAAAAGTGGGATGACAACAGACTAAGTTCACCCACATGTCAACAATCCTGAAAAATAGAAGAGGAATGAGCAATCACTCTTATAATAGTTACATGGATATAAGTTTTAGTAGGATAATAGCTAACGGGAAAATATGCTAGAGGGGCTATAAATACGAATGAGATGGAAGGATAAAAATAAATTATTCGATACATATCTGTTAAAATATAGGACAAGATCCATTTGGAGCCTTTATCTAACACCTTAAGGTTTTAGATGAACTCGTTACTCAACGTAGTATCATAACCAGGTTGGTAGAGGTCTTGGGTTCGAGTCTCTGTCACCCATAATATTATGACGGGTGCCCCATGATCCACTTTTCAACCCAAAAAATGGGATTTGAGTGAGGGGATGTTAAAGTATAGATAAGATCCATTTAGGGTTTTCCTCTAATACCTTATGGTTTTAGATGAACTGTTTACTCAACAATATCTTTAATTCGATTTTTTGTTCACTATATCACTTTGACAATATTATTTAGTATAGGAGTCTTTAAGCATTCATATGCTTGCGTACCAGTTTGAGCTCTTACAAATTGTATTCAACAACAGTACAAAGATAATGAATTATTATCGGTTGGGTATATCCCACCCGCAATTTTTATCTTCAAAAGAAGAGTTTTTGGGTCATCGTCTTGTTTGTGTCCTAATTATTTATGTTCTTGTCCATTTCAGCTTCTAGCTTTTGTCAAATCTGTAGACTTAGGCCCTGTTTGGTATTGTTATTGCAGACAGCTACAACAATTTTTTCTTAAAAAGCTGTCAGAAAGGTGTTTAGTAAATTCTAAAAGTTGTTGTCCGGAAAAGTGCTTTTGGTCTAAAAGCTGCTGTTTGCAAAAACATTTACCCCATGCTTTTGGAAAAAGTTGCATTCAGATTTTGCATAAAGTAACTATCAATTTCATCATCAAAGCTTTCCAAAAACATTATTTTTATATATTATATTTCAAAATATGCGTAAATTGAAAAAAAATTAAAAAACAGTCATTTGATTTTTCTAACATCACTTTTTCTCATAACACAACACTTTTCAACGGCACTCCCAAAGGGAGCCTTAGCTTTTAACGTACAAAAAGCTACCAAACACTACAAGAAAAATAGTTTCAAACAAGCATTTTTACCCGTTGTCTAATACCCTGGAAAACCATTGATATCGAGCCGCCGTCTATTAGATGGATCACATAATAGTACACATTCGTTGTCTAAAATGAAGGAAGATAACACTCTATCTTCTTAGAAGTATTGTCCAATTACTACAAACAATAACACTCTCCACCAAAAAACCATTGTTATCATTCAAATCGTTCAAGTTTTTGTTAATTTATTTCTGTTGTTGGAAATAGAAGAAGTCAATACTTTATTCTAAAATGGACGTTATTCCTCTAATCTATACACAACTATTTTTACTTAACAAACCATTGTCACCCTTTTATTAGCTCAAGTGTTTGTTAATTTATTTCTATTGTTAGAGATAGAAGAACAAAATACTTTATTCTAAACTGGACGTTGTTCCTCTAATCTACATAAAACTGTTTTTGCTTAACAAACCACTGTCACCCTTGTATTAGCTCAAGTGTATATAAATCTAGATCTATTGTTAGAAATATAAGAACACAACATTTTTTTTTAACTATAACAGTGTTCCTCTGATATACACCCAACGTTTTGCAAAACGAGATAATAACATCGATAAATGATAATTTCAAAAAACTTTTAGTTACAACAAAAATTTGAGTTAATACATTATTAACAACCTACGAACCTATTGATTGAGTATTTCGAAAGATAAACATGAAAATTAATTATAATAAAATTCCAAAGAATGGTTGTATATGGAGTTTTATCTTTTTTTCTTCTCTTCAATCATCTCCTGAGATTATCTTTCAGATGGATCGTATCTCAGCGATCCCTGAAGAAGATGAATAAGATCACTATCCGAATGATCCATATTCTGCATTATAAGTTTTGGAACAAAAATCAAATAAAGTCATTCAAGCACAATGCAAAAAAAAAAACTAAAGCATATGCCATGTATGCATTAATGGTAAAACAATGACTGACCTGGAGTCGTGGCGGCTTGATAATAGCTTTAATGATATCTCTAGATGCTACACGATCTGGCCAGTCCAACCTTGTCTTTTTAATTAACATACTTCTCCATGTGATGTTTGTGGAATAAAAATGAAACAATGCACTTCAAAAATAAATTTCTAATTCACACAGTAGAACAAAATTGAGATTGCAGAAACAATATTTGGAAATTCACTCTACTCTCTTTAACATGTGATGAGACATAGGACCAAAGACCCTTTCTAGGAAGAAGATAGAACTACTAAATCGGGAAGATGGACCCTTGCACTAAATATATGTATTCTTTTCTTGTCCCCTATATAGTTAAATATTTTGTTTTATATAGATAAACAAAAATGAACTGACTAGAAACTAAAATAATAATTATCAGGAAATAAAAAAAATCCTAGGATAGGACATTCTGATGGCTTTTACCCAATGGCCCTCATATTTACACTTATAGTCATGCGACAATGAAATTATGCATTAACATGTCATATATATTAATAAGACAAAGTTCCCTTAAAAGATATAGTGCACCCAAAAGAAAGAAATAACTTTGAAGCAGTGTTAAAGAAGAATAGATTAAGGCCCCAAACATATAGAAGTTTCTCAAGAAAATTATATCGAATGATGTATAAACATCTGGAAGCAGAATAGAGATTCATGATTAGTGGTACCTGATTATATCAATGGGAATTGTAAGGACCACTTCTTCTTCAGGGGATAATTCCAAACACATTAATATGAAATCTGAAAGGCTGTATGTATAGACCTATATGTAACATAGGGTTATAACTCAACATAAGAACAGGA
>QRFB01012092.1:7742-26990 GCA_008931105.1 Oenanthe javanica | reverse complement strand
ATTCAAATAGAATTTAGCTGAACTGGTTGGTGGTAATTCAAAATGTAGGAGCTGGTCTGGTTCATTTCTGATAATATCATTATGATTCGGTTAATATATTTTACCTGACTGTGTTATCTGGGCAATTAATTTATATTAAAATTTATTTGTCGTTTGATTTAGCAAAAAAAAAAAATTGTTGCNTTTTCATATGTGCAATTAGACTGTTGGTTTGGCCATATCAGAGCACGCGTATAGGTGGTAAGATGTTTTTCGCTTCTCCTATTGAGTCGGTGTAGAAATATCTGCAACATGGATTGATTAATCTCCGAGTTGAAATAGTGATGCAAGACAAGGACACGGTTATAGGATAGAACCCATCTCCACAGNTGACTGTGTTATCTGGGCAATTAATTTATATTAAAATTCATTTGTTGTTAGCAAAAAAAAATATTTGTTGGCTAAATTTGGGCAGCTGAGCAAAAACTACCCTAGAAGGGAAATCAATTTTTTACTTTCCCAGTATATAAGATGATTGGATTGTTAATGTTTTGTAATAACAAGCACAACTCTAAGGGGGTAAAAAAAATTGTATGTCATACAAATGTAAGTTGAAATGATGTTCTATTGGTGGCAAGCCTGAATATTCATCATTAGGCGGAAAAACTTTAGTTGCTGAATCCCGTCTTGGATGAAATGGAGGATAGTTGAACTGTAGTCTGAAGAAAGCTTCGAGCTAGACCTGTTAAAGCATGGACTAGTTCTAATTATCAATGTCTTCTCTCTGAAGTAATGTTCTAATAGGCTAGTACTAGCTTTGCATTTATATTCCTTGCATATCCTATTCAATTAGAACTTAGAACTTCCATGAATGATAGTGGTGGTCCTCTGGCTCAAGTCGAAAGTATACACTTGATTTCCCCATGTTACAGAAACAAAACAGCATCTATATTATCAGTTCGTTCATCATTAGATACCAAGTGATAAGAATTCTCCAATACGCATTGATTCGTAGTTCAGACTAAAATAAATTTCGTGAAATATTGTTATTTTAGAAAAGTATTTCAGGAGGGAAGGAATAGAGCAGTACATATGAAATGTATCATGTCCGGTTAATAACCTCTTCCATTGGTACGACGAGACTCCCGGAGACATAGGATTGCGAATATTTAAATTTTAGAGCATATAGGAGAAACCTGAAAGTGTCCAAACCATAAACCTCTTGAATATTATTCTAATAGTTGAATCAAAGGTGAGATAGTAATCATCGTACATACATGCACTAATCTCAGATAGTATAAATTTCACAACTTTTATATACAGTAAAAACTAAAAAGAGCTAGCAACCTCATAAATCCTACAAGAACTTATCATCTTGCATATTAAAGCAAGATTAGGTGTTTAGGGCTGGGTTGTTCCCTTCTTGTTTCTTCAAATATGCATAATAGCAGCAGTGTCGAGCTTGAACTGGAAAATACTAACTACACCTGCGTCTAATAAGGTTCAACAACAACATATATATGCACGGCCGCCTTAAAGTATTCTACTGCTTTTTTTACCCTTTTGCGTCACTGCAGCACTTGGAAGCTGCAACCGTGGAAGCTGTGTTGTTTGTCATCAGACTGTCAAACTTCTCCGTCTTTCCCAGCTCAATCTCAATCTGCACAATGCAAGTATATATGGTAAAGGGTGATTCATCAAATCTGTACAGAGGGAGGATTCAAATCTACTATTACATGGAATCTAAAGAAAAGGTCGAACATTGGAAAATAAGACAACTCTGAACGTCTACTTACCTTGGCTTTCTGCACTTGCTTGCTCCTGGTTTCATCTTTTATTACAACTGTTGATGTGGTAACCTCTATTCATACCAATAACATATTAGTATGCAAAAATACTTCAACAAGCCCAATAATCCGGAATTAATTTGAATTAAATTTTGGGTTAGGGAAATATAGATAAAAAATAATTCACGAAAGTAAAACTTATAAAATTGCTTACTTTTCTCAACGGCTAGACCATTGTTCTTGAGGATCTCAGCAATTGTAACAACAGTAGTTATAGCTGTAAACACAATATGTTAAAGGAAGCCTTGGGAAAATGACATTGTCATGAACACTATTTCATCTACTAATGTTATTTTATAGAAAAATTATAATGTCAAAGTATTATACTCAGAAGGAAGAAGATTAAAGAAAATTACCCATGCCCAAAGCAGAAAGCTCGACCTCATTGTGTTGTTGTACGTACCTCAGCATTTGTGTCAAAGTTAATTACAAGTAAGATTAAATGTTTAATTATATTCAAATTAGAAGACAGTAACAGATAATTTGCATTTGTGTTTATGCAAATGCAAATGCAAACTTGAACTTGTTTTTACAGATGTTTTGAGCATGTTAACTTCAGATTACGTCTTACGTACATATTCTAAAATGAACCCGTATTTTCCAGACATGTTATTTTGAAGATTTTAATTTGAAATTCGACGAAGAAAAACCAAGTTAATCAAAAGTAAAAACATATCTGACCCATAAAAGATAAAGAAAAGAAATGGGCAAGAATCGACAATATACCTTAGCAAGATTGACATAAAAGAAAAGAGGCTTCTTTGTGTTTGAAACCAGAATCCTATTTTTCTTCAGTGTTTTTTCCTACGGTGGTTGTTGCAGTAGTGGCATTACCATTAGCATTAACAGTAATAACAGTTACATTAACAGTAGTTTCAGTCATTATCTTTGTTTTTTTAAACACCAACCTTTTCACTTAAATTTATTTGTTCATTTTCCCTCTTCCTACATATGATCAATCTGTAGGCATGTAAATACTCTCGAAAAACAAGTATAGCCGTTGTTGCATTAGGTTAGTTATTATTTAGGTTACATAAATATGTGAGTGGCAATTATGCCCCCAACAAATGGGTGTTAGAACACAATTGTAGAACTATTTTTGTTATTTTAAAAGCATTTTTGCTTAAAGAAAATGCTGAAAAACCAATGTAAAATCAATGATTTTACAATATCCTAATTTATTGATTTTTTAAATTAAAACTCTCAACTTCAACAAAGTAAGGCCCGTTTTCAGATAAAAATAACAGTTTTTTGCTAAAAAATATTTTATAAAATTCAAAAGTCGCGGTGTTAAAAACATCTTTCGTCATAAAATATATTATTATTACATAAAATATATTCATAAAAAGAAAAAAGTATTCATAAAATATATTATTATTACAACACAGAAATTATAAAACTAAAATAAATATGCAACAAAATATTTTTGTTTTATTTCAATATCCACTGAATCATTAATAATAAATAAATTAAAAAGATTTTGGAAGTGAGTAATATACAGAGACAAGGGGTGATTATTTTTGTATTAGTTACACAAACAATCGTTTCCTCTATATAAAGTACGTATGCAGTGTATTACTAAATTAGTAACTGTACTGCACGATTAACGGTTTCGAGATTAGAGACCAGGGAGAGACTTAAGGGGAGAGAGAGAGAGAGAGAGAGAGAGAGAAGTGTGGTTAACGTCGCTGCTGTTGTTATATACACAACCNGTTATACACAACCTCTATCTATATCTATTTCTTTTGAGCTCGTTTCTACCAGATCGGAACACAAGGAGCTGTTTAGTGTAAGACCCATCTTTTCTTATTTTAGCTTTGTGTTTCTTGATCTGTCTTTCTTGTTTTTCATATGTTATTTTCATGTTTTCAGCTCTTTTATTTATGTACCCTTTTTTTATGCTCATGTTTCATTATTTTTTTATACTCCAACAATAAATTAATTAAATTAACCGGTTCTGGAACTATAAATTTTATAGAGGTTTGAATTGAATGTATGTATATTAGGGGTCATGTCCACTATAAACCATTTTAACCTATAAATTCGACAAAGCACCAGTTTTAACTACACATCAGTACTACTTTCAAACTACACTACTTCACCAGTTTGTTTTTAATAAATTTGTGTTTGTATTTGAGCAAAACACCTGTGTGTGTACATGGTTGTGCTGAGCTAAAGTAGTTGAGTAAGAAGATTATCGTGATTCAATGTAATCTTGCTTTTAAATGTAACAAATTTAGAAAATGTATTGAGAGGCAGAGGCTTGAGAAATTATACATCTTATCCTATCTTTAAAATTGTGAAGTATGATTTGTATGATTCTCTTTATTCTTTCTTTTTATTTCTATTCTCAATCTGATTTTTTTTTCTTAAAAAAAATAATTTATTTATTTACTAAGAATATGAGAAATTTAGGCATCTTCGGGGGCAGATAATTAATCCGACACTTAATTTTGGATGACATATTTGTTTTTACATGCATGTTTTTGTGAAAAGATAACTGGATAAAATGTATTTCTTGATAAAATATTTCTGGCTACAGCATTGTAATGCCTTGATTGAATTGATTTCAGGCATTGTGATGGGAAGGGACGGTGCAGGTATCCGTATCGATAAAAAGCCCAATGCTAAGGGTGTTAAGTCAAATGGCGTCTCTCATGATAAAGCCTCACAAATTACAACTGAAAGTAGTGAAACTAAAAACATTGTGGTAGAGGATCGTGCTGTTAAAGATTTGCTTGATGAAGAAAGTCAGGAGAAGCAAGATGTCTTAGGTATTAAAAGCATTAACTGTGAGGTTGGTCCACCAGAGGAGAGATCTGTGATACCTGACACCCAGAAGTCCAGCGAAAAAACCTTACGATCACCTGTTAAACCTGCCTCAGGCTCTGTAGCTGCTGACAATTTCAAAATGAGCTCCAAAGTTTCTCAAACATCTAGGTATATGACTGGGACACAGGCCTCGGGTTCAACATTATATCCTAATCTCAGAATTTCACCAAGAATCAAAGATTCACATACCCCCAATAATGCAGAACATTTAGAGGTAAAACCATCTCTCTGTCACAATCTTGACTTTAAGTGACTAGAAGTGCTCTCCCTCTCTCCTCCGCACCCACAAGACAGAATAGTAAAATAAGGAAAAATATGCCATGTTGTCATGCAGTCAAACCTCATAAATTAGTAACCTTAGGATCAGTGGAATTTCATTAATTTAGCGAGATTATTAATTTATCAGGGTCAAAATAAATTGTCTTTATAATGTTGGGACTGAACAAAATTATTTAATATATTTATTTATCGAGATTCTACTGTATATTAATGAGTTCGTTTAAGCTTGAAGTAGCTCATTCATCTCTTCTCCTTGAAAGTCTATATTCTTCTTTGATTAGACTGGGCGAGTATAATTTTCTTTTGTTGACTAGGTTTTTTGATTACTAATCTGATAAACACAATAGAAAAATGAAATCGCAGACCAAATGGAGACTGATGCATGAATTCTGAAGTGCAAATTGACCAATGTTGCTGGTTCTTTCCTGCAACATTGGTGCACTTTAGCCAGTAATCTACCGAATAGTAATTTAAACTAGGAATCAGATATCCTTGCAGTACAAATTTACCAAAATAATTGCAGTAATATGAACAATTTTTACAGATAACTGAGGTTTGCAAGTAAATTCTGGCAGTAAGTATGTATTGTTGTTATATGGATGGGTTGCTGATAATGAGGTTATTAATGTTTCATTAGGTGCCTTTTCGCACAACTGCAAAGAAGCTACAACAGCCTGATCATAGAAAATTTTACGATGACGAGGATACTTGGTCGATGGCTTCCTCGTATCCTTTTTAATTGGCATACATCTATATTATATTCCTTTCCTATTTAGGGTATCTTTTGTTATTTTTAATTTTGGAAGCACACCTATTCCTTAAAAATGCATAGTGCTGCAGCTTCCATTCGAACAGTTAGATCTGTCACAGTTCCTGTAGCTCCTTCATTTTCATCTGCAGGGCGTATAGCTAAACGCAAAGAGGTACCTATAACTTCTTCTTTTTTTTGAATTTTATTATGTACATTATCTCGTACTTTTCGGATCATTTTTCACCTCGTTATTAACTACCTTGCTATTGCTTTTTTTAGTTCTACAAGATGTTGGAGGAAAAACACAAAGCTTTGGAAGCAGAAAAGAGGGAATATGAAGCGCGGATGAAGGTAAATTTCTCCAAAACTGTGCATGGATCTCTATTACATGTTTTAATGTAATCATTCTAAGGTTTAGCAACCCATCCTAACTTGGTTTTTCATTCAAATTGGTAAAATTAGGAAGAGCAAGCAGCAGCAATTAAGCAGCTCCGTAAGAGCATGGCATACAAAGCAAAACCAGTTCCTAGTTTTTATCATGAAGGACCTCCCCCGAAGGTTGAGCCCAAAAAGGTATTCAGTGTGGAATTTTATATAGGCAAATGTTCCTACTCTAGTCATTCACTCGTTCCTTTGCTAATCCAGCTTAAATGACATGTATCACACTTGCCAGCTGCCAATGTGTTACACTCTTACAGTATAATTTTATCAAAAATAGATACACACATTTAATAGGTACTTCAGCAATAAGCAAACAGAGTCGAAAATTTTAACTGCTTGATATAGATGGTTCACCAGGTGCTTATTATATACTTAAACATGGAAGTGGAAGGCTATATTGAAAATTATGTCCCTATTTATATGTAAAATTATAGATTAAAGTTTTCTGCTATTATTCAATTTACACCATCAAGGTGTATGGTCTACACTCTACCACAATTCTTTAAGTGTACAGTACTTGCCACTGATATATTGACAAAATGGGATGACAGTGGTGCACGACTTACGGGAAGGGGATATCATATAACACAAAATGATAAATGTAGATTGCATGATGTCCTTTGACACTTAATGCGTACTTCTTTCTGTTTACCTATTTACAGACTTGAGGTCGATAAGTATATGTATGTGTTTGTATATAATGTGTCTGTGTGGGTATAAATGTATAGAGAGAATACATGAGTCTGGAGGTGGACTACCCACATTGCACCGTGCATCAGAACCCCAATTAAATTTTTTTTTATTGAATTCATTTGTATATGACATAAGTAATAAAGTTTGAAGTCTGAAGACAAGATCATTGAATGTGAAAGCTTGCTTTTGTTCATGCAATAGCATTGAGAATACGCTTGTAATGTGAATAATTACTTTAATAATTAAATAATCACAGCTTACTGTTTTACATGTCAAACTGCACCACTATCATTTATCACAGAAATAGAATTTCACTATCTACTTTGTTTGGTGCCAGTTGCCAGTGACACGCCCAAAATCACCAAACTTTACCCGGAGAAGGAGCTGTGGTGATGCTGTTCATCCATCATCGGAGAAGGGAGCATGTCCCCATGGCAATCGACGTAGCCTTGGCATTTACAGAGAAGGTAATATCACTGCCAGCAACATTAAAACTAAGAATCAAATCAATGTGCGGAACACAAATGGAAATTGCAAGGCCAAGGATCACTCTAAACTGGAAACTGAAAAACATAAAGCATCTCCTCGGAAGATTACTGAAGAGCAGACTGCTGACATTTCTGTTGAGTCGTGAACTTACCAGCCTTCCGGGAAAGTTGTCAACTTCAGAAATTGTTAATGTCCTGTAATCTACAATATCCTTTTCCAAGTGATAATAACATTATGTCACTTCTTGAGTGTATATCTAATGCAGACTAGACTAGTAGTGACTCACCTATTAATTAAATAGTTAGATGTACCCTGTGAAGACAAATTTGTGCTATTGTCCTTTATTTTTGAATTTTATAGCTTGTTCTTTCATGCACAACCTTATAGTTATAGTAAAGACACTATGATTAGAGATAAAATACATTATATCACACCTTGTATTTTGTCTTCCATCCATGATTATAAAAAGCCAACTAATATCTAACATACCTGAAATACAGCCTATTTACTACATAATAAAGATGCATGAGTAGGATATGATACTGCAGGCTATATGGTATTTGCAACCACACTCTTTTATCTTTTACCCCAAAAGTCTTATATATGGCAAGTTTCATGAAATTCTGGCTCTAATTTTTCCCCTTGATTACTACTCGAGGTTAATAATGGCTATATACCCATGTATCAGTTATCTATTTTCTTTTTTTTGTTGTCAAAATCAGTTATCTTTTTTTTTTTGTCAAAATCAGTTATCTAAATTTTATAGCCATATAATCGACATAGCATAAACTAATCGATATATTATTATGCATGAATTATATTTTTTGACCCTATTTTTATTTTTATTTTGAAAATACCTCATACACAATAATCTTCTTCTTATATATAAAAATAACTTTTTAATTCCCTAAAATTTTAGCATAAATTCTTGTTATACTTAAAATTAAAAAATCACACACAATATAGCACTAGGTTTATATCTTTGTATATCTTCACAAAGAATATATAAAAACGAGATAATAAAATTTCATTACCTAAATTATAGTAAAAATTTACCTAGTTATAGTTAAGTAATTATTATACAAAAAATCAGCAACAATCCTGTGCAAAAAAATATCATCAACAAAATTATACTTAAAAAAATTAATATAATTAGTTATACTAAGAGAATTATTATTGTATAACAAAAATAAAATAAAGAAATTAGTAGCAACCCTGTGCTAATTAAGAGAGATATATATCATCATCACACACTATATATACGCACATACATATCACTCACGCCACAGACCAGCGGCGACGACGACGAGCGAAGCTTTTTCCGGCCGCTTGTTCTGATTTACCGGAAAATATCATCATTATAATGATCTCTATTCTCAACTACAAGCATCCTCCTACAATACTTTAAAAATAGGTGCTTTTTTATCCCTTTATTTTTTTGTTTTAATTATATAAATTTATTCTATAGATCTGTTGTTTTTGCCTTGTAAAGTTCTCATATTTCGTTGTTTTTGTCTTTGCTTGATTCACGTTTTCAATATTGTCTCATTATGTATGTGTGTGTGTTGGTTTGATTTGATGAATTTGTTTGTGTGTGTGAGATGGTGATGTGTTTTTGGAATTATTGTGTATGTTTTCGAGTTTGGTTTCGGTGTATATTTTTGTCTGCGTTGGAATTAAGGAGGAGTGGTTCGGTAGTTAATGTGATTGAGTTTAGGGCGATTAATTGCTTTGCATATAAAAGATTGATATTAGGTGGTGTGAAGCTATGTTGCACGGAGACGGAAACGGCAATTTTAAAATCATAGGGTACGGGTACTGGTAATATATATATATATATAATTATTCATATGTATAAAACACAAGATGAAAATATAGTTAAACACCACAAAGGAGGCTGATTTTCAGACACACCACTCGCACCACCAGTCCCACTTCCATCATGCCCGCTACCAGACCCATCACTTTGATTTTGAGTTGCCATTTAATCAAATAAGATTAGTATATATATGTGTGTGTGTGTGTTATTACACACAGACACACAGTGTGTAAGAGTGGAAGAGTGGAAGATAGATCGTATAGAGAAGAAACGATGTGTATGATTGTATGTATATTAGTATATATATGTGTGTGCGAGTTACACACAGTGTGTGTATATATATTTGAGATTGAAAGAGAGAGAGCTGCACTCTGTAGTCTCTAGTCTGTACATATTTGAGAGAAGGAATGAAAGGGGAGGCTTATAAATTTAGGGTTTTAAAGTGGGGACGGGTATTTTTGTCATTTTATGTCCCGAAACGTCCCCAATTCTAGTCGGCCGTCCCCTGTTTTCAAGAAACGTCCCCATGCCGTCCCCGAGACGTCCCCAAGCTTCATAGATGTGAAGATACTAGAATTGTGACTATCACTTCGTTTACAAGTTTTTTTTGTGTAGAGATGTTTGTGGATCATAATTATGTAAGAAGCGGACAATTGGGAAATAATGATTAACTGGATTGGGTTAGTTTGCTGTTAGAGGTTTACTGGTAGATGTGGTGGTTTGTGGGGAGGTGAATAGAATTGGTTGTTGTATCGTACCACGACAAATTACTATTTTTTGTTGTGTGCTTGGTGATCAGGGGATTTTATAACAATATGAATTAAATTTCTGATCTTCATATACTTTTGAATTGAGATCCCAAAATATTTTTTCAGCTAATGAAAAATTCTCAGATTTTATTCTCTCAGACTTCTTTTCTGTTTGTTTTTTATGAAATCGAATCACTAGGTAAGATTTATGGAAATAAAACTTTGCGCTTGTTCCAGTTGAATAGTTAAGTGGTCTTCAGTAAACAAGTCGTAGTTGATAGTATTTTAAAGTTGATGATTATTATTTTTACTTTCAAAGGAATTTAAATTAATATCAACAACACCAAAGTCTTTAATTGTATTCGACTTCGCCTTAAATCATGACATGTGTCTAACAAGTTTAGGAGACCTAAGAACATATTAGTCTATTCCTTCGGGAAAAAAAATCTTCAAACTAAAATGTGGCTAATGAGATATTGCATACAATAAAGTATAATGATTTTATAACTACTATATATAAACTAAAATTTCGGAAAGCATAGTTCATCAGGGGACAAAAATTAAAGAAGAAGAGTGGAGATCATATTAGATAAGTTGGAAAGTGATATAGAACCGTCCTCAAAATTAAAGTGCGTGCTGGCTGCTATAATAAAGGGTAACCCTAATCTTTATCTTTACATATTTTTGTAAAAATACAGTTTGGTACCTTAGATCCAATACTTTCCACAAATGAGTCCTCTGATTTCCGTAAAAAACTATAACCAATTTGAGACGACTGTGTTTTTCAGTTTCAATTGTGGTTTCATGTATTAAATCATGTCCACATGCATAAAATTTGCAATTGAGGTAGTAAAATATAATATTTGTTGTCTCGAGGATGAATGTGATTCCATACACTATGAAATCTGTGATTATTATAGCCGAAACACGTTATTCGAATATTAGCTTACGTTGAAAGATTTAGATAATCAATATAATGAACTTGAAAGATTGGAAAAGGAAGTATAAGTGGAATTGCTAAAAGAAAGTTATGAACGTGCATCGGAGAGACAAGAGAGGATTCTTGAGACTGTTATATCTCAACTTCAACTTANTGATTATTATAGCCGAAACACGTTATTCGAATATTAGCTTACGTTGAAGGAGTTAGATAATCAATATGATGAACTTGAAAGATCGGAAAAGGGAGTATAAAGTTGAATTGCCAAAAGAAAGTTACGAACATGCATCGGAGAGACGAAAGAGGATTCTTGAGACCGTTATATCTCAACTTCGACTTATTATACATGTAGAGAATCCAAAAATAGTCACAAGGGAGGAAATTGCAATGGAAATCGAACATGTTGACATAGATATCGAAAATTTAATTGTGTGGATACAGAGGTTGCTAGTGAGGGCAAGTAGAAGAAACCAAGCCACAAATTGTTGGAACATGGATTAGTTGGCGATTTTATTGAGGTTCATCATATCAAGTTTATCAGTTGAGAATATTCGGTTGCACCTCCTTCGCCTGTTGGTCAATTTTTGAAGTTCTTTTAATCTTAGGCGTTCTTGAAGAAGTGGGAAAAGTTTTTCTTCATTCTTGGATGATTCTTGCCTTCTACAAAACTCGTAATCGAGTTTTCTCTGACAGGGGAGAATTATGGGAAACTAAAGTGAAGAGTTCTATATATAATACATTGATCAATATATTATATATGTGGGGTTAGAAGTTTACTAAATAAATTAAATTATGTATATATATGCATATAAAAATAAATGCATATATTTTAATAAGTATAAATTAATAATGTATAAATTGAAAATGCATTAAAAAATAGTTTCTGGTGTATTCCCATTTTCCACCCGTTAAAGTTTTTGGATGTAATATATGACAAAGGGTGATTATTTTTGTATTAGTTACATAAAGGATGTAATAAACAATCGTTTCCTCTATATAAAGTATGTAGTGTATTACTACTAAATTAGTAACTGTACTGCACGATTAACAGTTTCGAGATTAGAGAGAGACCTAAGAAAAAAGAGAGAGAGAGAGAGAGAGTGTGTGTGTGTGTGTGTTTTAGAGAAAGAAAGAAGTGGGGTTAACGTTGTTGCTGTTATTATATACACAACCTCCATATCTATTTCTTTCGAGCCATTTCTACCAGATCGGAACACAAGGAGCTGTTTAGTGTAAGACCCATCTTTTCTTATTTTAGCTTTGTGTTTCTTGATCTGTCTTTCTTATTTTTCATATGCTATTTTCATGTTTTCAGCTCTTTTATTTATGTACCCTTTTTTATGCTTATGTTTCATTAATTTTTTTTCCTGTTGTTTATACTTTAGGACCTCGATTAATAAGTATACTCCAACAATAAATTAATAAACTTAACTGGTTCTGGAACTATAAATTTTATAGAGGTTTTAATGTATGTATATTAGGNGCCCGTGCCCGTGCCCGTGCCCGTGCCCGTGCCCGTGCCCGTGCCCGTGCCCGTGCCCGTGCCCGTGCCCGTGCCCGTGCCCGTGCCCGTGCCCGTGCCCGTGCCCGTGCCCGTGCCCGTGCCCGTGCCCGTGCCCGTGCCCGTGCCCGTGCCCGTGCCCGTGCCCGTGCCCGTGCCCGTGCCCGTGCCCGTGCCCGTGCCCGTGCCCGTGCCCGTGCCCGTGCCCGTGCCCGTGCCCGTGCCCGTGCCCGTGCCCGTGCCCGTGCCCGTGCCCGTGCCCATCCCGATCAACACAGTCCCCATCAACACAATCCAGCGTATATTCTAATTTCCTTTTCTTTGCACACATATCTATGCAATTAGACACGTATTTATTATGTATGTATATGCAGATTTCATTGCTAACCAGAATAATGAACTAGCAATAAAGTTGGTAGTGAAAAAAATCTCAAATACAATTGATAAATTTCCTGATATCAAATATTTGTTTGATCTATTATAATTTTTTCAATTTATCCAATTTCTCCCATGATTTTGTATTAGCGTTTGATATGCTTATGTATAACACTCGAAAAGCCTAATTGAAGTATCTAGTTATATTGATATTCTATGTATATAATTATAATCGATTGCATAGTATTTGTTGGCTTTATATTTTAAACCAAAGGTAGATTTTTGTTTTTTTAGGAAAAGAAAGAAATGAAGTTTGAGTTCTATTGTAAAGAGTGAAGTATTGGAGTCTAAGTTTTAATTTAGTAACAAAAACCATTATTTGGTGTCAAAATCAGTGTCCCAAAAATGGCTAAGTGAGTCTAAGGCTTCGTTTGGGATTCCTGTCTTTTGAGATATAAGTAAAAAAAATTAAAATTCTTGGTGAGTTTGGGATTGTTAGGTTTGCTTAAATTGCTTTTACTAAAAGTAGCTTTCAGATCAAAATCACTTTTAAAAAAAGTTGTTTTTAAATTTTACTAAACAGTTTGTAACCTAGTTTTCACCTAAAAGTTGCTGCTGCTTTCTGCAGTAGCAATACCAAATAGGGCCAAAGTGACTGTGCTTACATCTGGCAATTCACATCTGGCAATTCAGGTAAACGGTTCGATTTTGGATTGGATTAATTTTGGATCGGATCAATTTTCTGTTATAGTATATTTATATCCGATTCAAATCATATTGGATCTGATTTGGTTCGGATCCAGTTTCGGTTTTTCATAAATTGAATCGTTTTCGGTTCGGATACGGGATGATTCCGGTTTGGGTCAAAATCGGACGAATTTCGGATATAAAACGGATTAAATTTGGTTCGGAACTATTCGGGTTTCTTATTTCAAACTAGATTTTCTTTGGATATGAAATTTCAATTTGGATTAATATTAAATTAATTTGAATTATCTTCGAATTTAAATAAAGATAGTTAAGTAAATTTGTCAAATTGTAGTTAAAATTTGATAAAATTATACCGAATAAAGTAATTATCTTTTTTTTTGAACAAGTAGGCTTATAGCCTTACAACTGAGTATATGTTCCAAATAATCTCGGGGTGAGCTACATTCGAACCCAGGACTTTGGACGACATTGGATGACAGAGGATAAATCTTTTACCACTTGGACTATCTAATCGTATCTTGATTAAGTAAAATATTTCTCCAGTTCAGACTTTGGTCAATATGATAAAAGAAAATTTTCACTAAATACTCGTAATATAATAATTTTATAAAAAAATCTTGACGATCAAATAAAAATAAAAATAAATTATAATAAATTTTATATGTACATATATTGTATAGAATATAAATTTATATTCACTTTTCTTTACTTTCCGGCAAATTCAAAATAAATACTATTCTTAATTGTTTTAATATTTTATTTTACGAATACATGTATTATACTTATGAATTATGTATTATAATTGAACTTTTCCTACCGGGGAGAGTTGATAGAGATCGGTCCCTCTTTATTCATACTGTTTCTAGACTTATTGTTGAATTGGTTTTTTGTTTTGTTTATATTATTGGGCTTGTATGGTTATTGGGTTTAAATTATTAGCCCACTTGTTGCAGGCTATAGTTTTATTATGGGTGTATATACTTGATATACACGTTTATTGTAGTTATGCTTGGATTAATAAACATACATTTTTCTCGGGAATATTGGTTGTGATCATTTGTTTCATGGGGATTATTTGGGTCGTGATTGAATTGTGATTCAATCACCCAATTTGTTATATTTGCTTTTGATTATGTGTCCTGCATCATAGGTGGAAGTTAGAAGAAAAGATGAAAACAAATGTACTTAAAAAGGCATGTCATGCGCCATGTTTGTGATTAAATAAACATGCCTAACATTTCATTTATATATGTTAGATTACACACAGTTTAGCACTTCTACTTTCAATATGTAGAAGAAGAAACCTATCCAAAAGCCTAACCAAAAACATTTTTAATAGCATATATACCCATTAGTATCGCATCTACCGATTAGTCTCACTTCTACTGATTAGTTTGACTCTGCTTCAACAACTCTCTTAGTCCAAATCCTCGGCAAACAGATCCATGTACTGCCTTTGCGGAGACCGCCTCCACCACTATCCAAGGCTTCAATTCACTCCCACCAGCACGGTCCAACGTATCTCCTACTTACCTTTTCTTCACAGATTACATATTTATTCAATCACACACACATACTTACATATACACGCCACATTCTCTCTCCCCCCCCCTCTCCCTCTTTCTCTCTCTCGCCCCCTCCCTCCCTCCAAGTCCTCGGTGAACAGATCCATGTACTGCCTTCATTGAGACCTCCTCCACCGCTATCGAAAGCTTCAATTCAGTCAGGTGCAATGTATGTTCTAATTTTTCTAATTTCACTCAGTGTGTCCCCTGATTTTGTATTAGCATTGGGTTTGCTCTTTTATAGGACCTGAAAGCCCTACTCAAATTATCTAAAGGACCAAGGCTCATAGATATTCTTGGCTAATTTCAAATAGCCTTAAAAAATTTCAACACATGAATCTACATTAAAGTTAATATTTAATTTAATAATCATTCTTATCTAGCCCAGCATATTGAATAATTAATATATCAAGTTTCTTTTTACTATATTATACATAAAGTGTTTCTCGTCATTAGTTGTAGGATTGTTGATGATAATTTAACCTCCCACATACCGCACTGCATTTTTGTGGTATGGTTTGGGATTTTTGTCCGTGGGCATCAGCTGTTTAGGCAATGATTTTCCGAAGTTGTAATGGGTATTTTTGTTGGACTATTGTTTAGTTTGTCAATGTCCTCTAGCTTGTGGTTCTTCGGAAAACAATCCCTTTTGAACTGTCATGTGGTCTTTGAGTTTTAGTTAATTTAGCACTGATGACTTGTATCGTATGGATTTTGCCTTGATATTGTGTGGATAAAAAAAATGTTTGTTTTAGCAGGTTGGTTGACTTTAATTTGTCCCTGTCCATGGGAACATCTTCTGATAAGTGATTAGTAGATTAATTTGATTAACACTTGGGGCATACACACACACACACATATGGAGATATTCTCTTACTGTTTATTGTTGGANACATCTTCTGATAAGTGATTAGTAGATTAATTTGATTAACACTTGGGGCATACACACACACACATATGGAGATATTCTCTTACTGTTTATTGTTGGAGGCTTGACTTGTGAAAAATGCTACGGTGTTGATGGTTGGGCAATGTTTACAGGTTTTCTTTGGTTGTAGTTTGTTTTTTGATGCCTCTTTGGATCCAAGTGAAGACGTTTGAAGAAGTTTGAAGAAGTATTTTTAANACTGTTTATTGTTGGGGGGCTTGACTTGTGAAAAATGCTACGGTGTTGATGGTTGGGCAATGTTTACAGGTTTTCTTTGGTTGTAGTTTGTTTTTTGATGCCTCTTTGGATCCAAGTGAAGACGTTTAAAGAAGTTTGAAGAAGTATTTTTAAAAGTTTTCATTGTATAGTTATGAGGGGGATTTCTTTTCAGATATTCTCTTTGTTTCTGTTTTTGGGAGTTCAGCTTCTGAAAGATGTTATAGAGTTTGGTGGTAAACTGGTAGGGCAATGAAAATATATTTGCTTTGCTTGGATATAGTTTTTGCCTATGCTTCTTTTTTGGGTTCATCAATGTTGTGCTTTTTATGAAAATAGTTTCTAGTTTGTAACAGGTTGGTGGATGCTCAATTTGCGTATTTGTTTCAGTAATTCTGTATTATTTTCTTGGGTTATTTGTTCCAATATTGTGTATTATATTAAAACAGTATTATTCTAGCATTTTGTGTGATGGATCCTAATGTATGTATGATTTTCTATACCTCTGAAACCAGAAATTATGCAAAGGTCCTGTGAGGCATCCCCTGTGGGCCTCCAGGGTAAGGGACACCCATACACTCTACAGTGTAGTGGGAATCCGGCAGAAGGAACTGTAGAAGTCAAAGATGAAAGTCAGGCTCAGAGTGGTGAATTTGTCAAACCAGACCGTGGGCCAAACAGCAAGTTAGTTGAATCTTCTAACACATGCTACAAGAGAAATAATTACCCACATGACTTCAGCCCGTGGTTGAACTTCCATCCTGACTCCAACAATGTGCAGTTGTGTCAAATGAGTGCTTTTGATGGGCAGATGTACCCGGTATCCGTGGATAACCGATTCCAGCATGCCCCAATCAATATGTTTCCCCAAAGATACCCTTTTGACCATCAGTATCAAGATTTTCACTATTTTGTGGTAATTGATTTTGAAGCTACATGTGACAAGGCAAAAAATCCTCATCCACAAGAGATAATTGAGTTTCCATCGGTAATAGTAAGCAGCTTGACTGGTCAACTGGAAGCTTGTTTCCAAACTTATGTGCGTCCAACGTGCAACCAGATGCTGAGTGACTTTTGCAAGGATCTGACTGGGATCCAACAGATTCAGGTTTGTATTTAGTTGAGTATTTTTTATTTTATTTCCCTAGTGCCATGTTTATTATCGCTGCATTATTCAGATGGACATAGTCGCCCTTGCATATACTCCTTCCATCCCATTTTACATGTCTCTTTTGTCAAAATTACACATCTTAAGAAAACGTTAGTTGGATAATTTGTTTCCTTGTCTACTCCTAATAATTGCATTAAATTAAGTTGTGTTATTTGTATATTTAATTTAAATTATTCAGACATTGGGATTACTAGTACAAGGATAGTCTTTGGAAAATTCTTTTAAAAATTGTTTTGGAAGAAGCGAATGACAAGTATTTTGGGACAATGTTTTTTTTCAAAAGAGACGTGTAAAATGGGACGGAGGGGTATTACTTTTTATCTTCATATAAATTGCAATTTTCAAACAAAAGTACATTTTATAGTTTATGGCATTCCAGAAGTATATTTGTTACCCATGCATTAATTTATCAAGTACTCTAGTTATTTACTAGTCTACTGACACACATGTGCTTTATAAAACACAAGGAAGGAGAGAGTAGGAAGAAAAAGAACAAATTAAAAAATTGTATCCTATCAAAAAAAATTGTATTGACATATGAAAAAATATGCATCAGATTTGGCTAAACGTTCTTGAGAAAATGATGCAGGACAACTTGTGAAAGTGATGATATATGATATAAATATGATAATAGATACGATAATAGATATAACTTGGGTGAATGAATCGCAGAACATCCACTACCCCAAGGTTTCCCAACCGCAGAAAGGAGAAAAGCTATGGATCGCAACCCATAAAAGAGACCCAATTCCAATATTCAAAGATATTCTCAATAATCAAGTCTAATTTAATATGTGGGGAATTACATCACTTATATAGGGAATAGAAACCATAATAATAACCTAATAGACTAAGGCCCATAAACAATTGGGCTTATTATAAATAAACTAAATAACTAATAATCTATTAACCCCACATATAAAACATATAGATAAATATACTATTTATCTCTACAATAAACAAACATAATCTAATTAATAGCATATATATTAATTCTTTATTCTCGTTCCCCATCATTCTCCCCTTGTTAGAAAAAACTCGACCACGAGTTTTGTAGAAATCAAGAACCATGCATAACTGGACTGGAACAAAGAAAATTTGTTTGCACTTCTTCAAAAGCATCAACTCGGGCGCAAAGAACCTTGAAAACTGGCTTGCAATTGAAGGAGGCTTAATCATGTATTCTGGAATGATGAAGTCGATATGCTCAACCTCAATAATATCACCATAAGCCTTCTTGTACAATTTGAACACTTTCCACAAACTCAACAGTATGAAAACGATCAGGTTGTGGCTTGGTTGTTTCTACCTGATCCTCACTCACAGTCTCTATATCTTCAACTTGTTTCGCCTCCTTAATTGGATCTTTCGTATTGGTGTCTTCAAGATGCTCAATTTCCATTGCAATTTCATGTTCTTTGGAATTTTTTGCATTCCCCAAATCTACAAGATGTTGAACTTGAGATGTAAGAGTCGCAAGAGCCCTTTTTACCTCCTCGGTTGCACTTTTTAGTTCTTCAACTTCACGTGCATCCCTTTCTTTCCTCAACTCAAGTTTATACGTCTTTTTCAAGATTTCAAGTTCATAGTATTGTTTATCTAACTCCTTCGACGTAAGCTCATATACAAAGTTTCGGCAATAACAACCATAAATTTTATAGTGTAAGAAATCACATTCATCATAGAGAATATAAATATAATATTTCACTCTATCAATTTCAGATTTTATGTGCCTAGACATGATTTAGAACATGACACAACAACTGAAATTGAATAGTGTTTTCAGGCAATGAATAGTGACTTTTTTTTTGTACAGAATCCAAGATCTCACAACAATTAAAAATTGGTAGAGAAACCTAAGCTCTTGATACCATTTTGATGCAGGACAACTTGTGAAAGTGATGATATATGATATAAATATGATAATAGATGCGATAATAGATATAACTTGGGTGAATAAAC
>QRFB01012091.1:0-26992 GCA_008931105.1 Oenanthe javanica | reverse complement strand
ATTTTTAGTCCAAATTTGTCTTCCTGAACTAGATGCATGCTTAGGTAACATGGAGTGTTTTCTTTTTTTAACAGGACTAGCAGTCTTAGGCCTAAAGGTGTTGATGTTTAAGTTTTGACTTATGCATCCATCAACAAACTATTTTCTTAGCCTAAAGCAATNGGTGTTGATGTTTAAGTTTTGACTTATGCATCCATCAACAAACTATTTTCTTAGCCTAAAGCAATTGTTCATGATATTCATGTTACATGGCATACAATCAAATTTGTCACAGAATTTATGATTATCATGCATCAAGGGTTTCACATAGCCACATACATTATTAAAAACAGGTTTCTTGCCCACATGTGTAAGGTGATTTATTGATCCATAGTTTTTACAAATCTTCCTCGGAGCGTTGTGAATAGGTGCATAGTTATTGTGTTTGTTAATGCCTACCTTGCCATTTCTATTTGCCTTTTTCTTCTTAGCATGCATGGTGTCATTTTTCTAAACAGTTTGTTTTGATTCTGTTTTAATAGGCATGGACTTGGCCTTGTCTACTAGTTCTTATACTTCAATAGAAAGAACATCACTTTTAGTTGTTATCTCATCCTCATCATTCAATTATTGTTTGATGACCATACTGACTTCATCAAGTTCAAAAGTTGCTTACCTAAAAATTGGTGCCTTGACATTTTTAAAAATGTGAGGATTTCCAAGAATTTTGATTTTCTTGCCTTTTGTTAAAACATATTTCTTTTTCTTGAGAGTGTCATAATCAAAACAAATCTCAATCCTAGAATTTTTGTGATGCTTCTCATGGAATTCTTGAACAATAATGGATGAATTTTGATAAGATCTTATTTTCAATTCATTCTCAGAAATTCATTCTTTAAGAAATTTTTCAATTTGCTCAGAGCAAATAACTTTCTTTTTGAAGTACTCATTCTCTTGTTTCAAATTTTCCAGAGTTATCAAATACAATTCTATGGTTTCATTCTAAGCAGTTAGTTCATCATTAGCTTTTAGCAATCTAGCAATTTCCTCATATGCAGTAGTCATAATAGTATGAATATTAATCATTTCAATGCTCAATTCTTCAATAGTTTTCTAATACTGAGAATTTGACATGTCAAGTGAGGCTAATGAGGGTACGTGAGTGTTTGAGGATGATATTCCATCATGTGAGTTAGCCATGAGTGCCAGATTCTAATATTCATCTTCCTCATCTTCATATGTGTCATCCCAGCATTTTCTTTCACCTATGTAAGCCTTTCTTATTTGCTTTTTGAGGAGTGCCTCATACTTGCCTTCCAGTTCCAAGTTGTCTTTTTCCTTTTGATTGCGTTAGGTTTTTTACACTCTGTTGCAAAGTGTCCAAGCTCATTACAGTTATAGCATCTTATTTTATNTGTCTTTTTCCTTTTGATTGCGTTAGGTTTTTTACACTCTGTTGCAAAGTGTCCAAGCTCATTATAGTTATAGCATCTTATTTTATATCTATCAATTGTTCCAGTTTTATACCCTCCATTGGTGTTGCTTCTTTTTGGAGTCTTTCCTTTGCTTGAAGATATAAAATTTGATTTTGGTTTAAAACTTTTATTTTTCTTAAATCTTAAGTTACCAAATTTCTTTGCCATGAACTCCATGGTTTTGTTATCCATTTCTTTAAGCTCTTCAATAGCGTAGAACTCTTCTTCACCTGATTCACTCTTGATAGAGTCGTTCTCTTCTTGTTCATGTTCTTCCAGTTCTTCAATCTTCAATTTCTTACTTGTACCAGTCTTCTTACTTCTTGTTAGTTCATTTGCAACTAAGGCATTTGAAACATTTGCCAACTTTCCCCTATTTGCTAAAATGGACTTCTTTTGATAGAACTCCAAATCATATGTCTTTAAAATTCCATAGAGGGTTTCTAGTGAAAGCTTTGTTAGATCTCTCCCTTCTCTAATTGCATAAATTTTGTGCTCCAAATGTTCTGGGAGAGTCAACAAAAACTTCAAGTTCTTTTCCTTTGTTTCATAGTACTTTCCATGGAGTTGAAGGTCATTGATGAGTTTGTTAAATATTTCAAACATTTCAGTTATGCCTTCATTTTATTTTGACATGAAAGCCTCATACTGTGAGACAATGAGTTGCCTTTGGTTGTCCATTACCTCTTCAGTTCCTTCACATAGAATCTTTATGGTTTCCCATATGTGTTTTGGAGAGGTGAAGTTAACAATATTGTTATACATAACAATGTCTAGAGATTCTATGAGTATGAGCATTAGACTATTATCAAGTGACACATTTTCTTTCACTGTGTCTGTGTACTGAGATGGATCTGTGGGTATCCATGTTACAGGTATTACCTCAGAGCCATTGGTAGTTTCAGGAACCAATGT
Source organism: Oenanthe javanica (assembly GCA_008931105.1). Lineage (NCBI taxonomy): Eukaryota > Viridiplantae > Streptophyta > Magnoliopsida > Apiales > Apiaceae > Oenanthe > Oenanthe javanica. Next base: position 24,623 of record QRFB01012091.1, on the reverse strand, counting down.
AACTGGCATAAAGGGGCCATTCTTCAAGATTTCTGGATACATAGAGTTGGCAGCCCTTACGATAATTAACATTTTCCTTTTCCATAGGTTGTAGTTTTCTCTGTCAAAAGGAGGAATCTTTATACTGCTCAGCTTCTGAGAACTCATTTTGATCTTCAAACTATATGTATGTTAACATCATGAGTTCTGATATCACTTGTTAGGAATTAGAGTTAACAGAAGTTTACAGGGGGGTGAATGTATAACTTTAAATTATTCTTGGCTTCTTTAATTTTGATGAACTGTTTATTGTGTACGTATCTTTAGTAATTTAAGTGTTTACAGAAATATAATGCAGAAAATAAAGTAAACACAGAAATTAACTTTCAATCTAATTTGTATTAGAATTGACCTTTGCTACAATCTAAAATTCAGTGTAAATTTCAGTTTCTTATTCTTAGAAGATACAAGGTATGAATACACTTGATAATATTCAAAGATACTGACTAATGAGACAGTGCAAAGGCTATATAGACAATATATCTTTTGGCACAGGCTCTCAAAGTCAGTTAAGCTAAAACTAGAAATAGAAAAAAATAACTTTACAATTCATTACTATCTATTTCTAGGTAACACATTCTCTTGAAAGTCTGTAGCTTTCTGTCTTATCTCTTCTGTCATTTGTCTCATGTATCTTCCAAGCTTCATTGTAGACTTGTCTCTATCGTCACGGGTTTGACTGACCCTGTAATGACAGTGCTGCAAATTATTTGTCTTGTTCTTCTATAATTTTCCTTGAAACTAGCCTCTTGAAGTAGTCGAATACTCTGTTAATTTTTCTTCGAGAAGTCATGGTGATTGACTTCTTGATTAGGTGCATGCTGAGACTTCTCGATTAGTCTTTGAATAGCTTACTTCTCGAATGACTAGACTTCTCGATTGCATACTTCACTTGATGACTTCTCGATTAAACTAGACTTCTCGAATGGATATTTGAAACTGAGACTTCTCGATTGGTTCAGCTCAATCACTTCTCGAATTCTCCTTTGGTTAAATTCTCGAATTATTTTTCTGGACTTCTCGAATATATAACATTTTCACACTACTCGATTGACTTCAATTCCTTGACTTCTCGAATGTGCACTTCTCGATCGAACACTGAACCAATGAGTGTTTTGAGACTTCTGGACCAGTTACATATTTGTGACTTCTTAAATGTGATGACTTCTCGAACGGTTATTTGCCTTAGAAGAATTCCCAGACTGCATTCCTTATTTTAATGTAGTCTTCTTTGTCTAGTTGCATGATTCAGCCTGAATCTTCTAATAGACTTTATTCTTTGACTTTAATTACAACATGAAATTACAATTTGATCACACTTCTAACAACAATAATACATTGAAGTATCTAAGTCATTAATCTAACACAAAAGTTCTAAATATGTTACATCAAGACAAATAATTACATAGAGTATCCTTGATTTGGTCCAAAAATTATTTTATATATATTAACCAAATTTTATATCTATGTTAGATAAATTTATACTTATTGTACCTAAATTTTAGTTATTATTGAAATACCTATTTTAATTAACTTATTATTAATCACCACTATAACAAATTTACATAAAAAAGGAAAATATATTATATATATTAATAAAAGTTCCTAACTCTATAAAAATATAATATAAAAAAGTAAATTTTAAAGTGATGGATGAATTTAATTTAATTTAATATTTTAATGGCTGCATTTTCAGAATTGTAATTCAATAAATATAAATTATTTTTGTATTTTAAAAAAGTCCTGGTCGCTAAAAAATTGTAGCCGAAACTTCACTTTTATTTTTCACAATAATGACTATTAATTACCTTCTTGATAAATTAAAAAAACTTTAATTACCAATTCATTAATTTGAAAATTCACCTGTGAAAAAACAAATCTGTTATAAATTAAAAACTAGGTGTATTTAATACGTAATTAATGCTAGAGTTTGAGAGAGTTTCGAGCTTTAATGATTACACTAACATCTCGTGACTAATTCAGGTCCTCATTAACTGTCTACATATCTCAATGGATGTGAGAATCAATCCAAAAAGCATAGTTCTAATGTTAAGGGGTTAAACCTTTTATATAGGCACACTAGGGCCTTGGGAATGAGACAACACTAGTGGCAAGGTTGTTGAAACCTTTTGGGAATGAGAGTCCTCGATGGACTTTTCCCACATTAGGGTTTCTAGATCTTTCTAGGATGAGGGACTTCAACAGGCTTCTTGGGCCTTTACTAAGCCTTTATTAATTAATTATGAAATTAATTAATAACAAAGGTTAATGGGCCTATGGCTTCAACATAGCTTGTGGGCTGGACTTACAAATCCAGTTAATCCTTGGATTACAAATCCAATTGATCCTAGAATTTATTTTCCTATTTCATTTCAAGGGCCCAAGCCTTTAGACCACTCTAGTTCCAATAAATGAAATAATAAATGCTATATTTATTATTTCTTCAGGGCTATTTTTAACCATATCATTTGCCCCCCAACTTTTGGAAAAACTTCATGAGTTTTCGTAAAAGTTTCACAAAGGGTTTTCAGTGCCATATCGGGCTTTAACTTATTTCAGCCAATTTTATCTCGACTTATGGGCTCAGGCCTTATCATCATTAATCCCTTTCAAAAATTTATTATTACATACATTGGTCCCCCAAGGACTTTAATTTTAATAATTAAAAAATCAGAAAATTTTGAGATCCTGACCAATTCGACCTGGAATGAGGTCAAATTGGGGCTCATTTCCCATTCCAAGTCGATTCCTGGGCGTGAGGTCGAAACACCTTTATGAATTAACTACATCAACCTAGAATGAGGTCGATTTAGACCCCAACTTCACTTCCAGGTCGATGGGATTTAAGGTCGAATTGGGCTTCTGCCATGCCTTCCTTTCAACCTGGTTCGAGGTCGAACAAACTTTAAAACCTCTCCTAGGTTGATTCCTGGGAATGAAGTCGAACACGCTTTGATTTGACTTCATCGACCTGGAATGATGTCAATTTAGACCTCAATTCCGCTTCCAGATAGATGAGTTTCGAGGTCGAGAAGGCCTTTCTGGCTTGTCTTCCTGTCGACCTGGATTGAGGTCGATCACAACCTCAATTGCACCTCCAGGTCGATTTTGGATCGAGGTCGACTATCGACTTAAAACGAAGTCGATTCATTCCTCACTTATCCTCTCAGCTCGATTTAGGAATGAAGTCGATTGGCCTCTTGGCTATGGTTTTGTTTTGACCTCGATTGGGGTCGAAGTATACCCCAAATCTTCATTGAAGTCGATTTCTTGTCGAGCTCGAGTAGGCTTTCCTGGCTTGGGCTTCGAATTCGACCTTAAATGAGGTCGGACTATACCTTGAATTCCTATGGATGTCGATTAGTAATCGAGGTCGATTTTTGACCTCATTTGGAGTTGAATTTGATTTTGAAGTGGAACTGTCCCACATTGTTTTGCCTTCATTTTGACCTCAATTGAGGTCGAATTATGCTTCAAAAACATATTCAAGTCAATTTCTCTTATCTTCCAATAACTGAGTGATTTTCAACTTGGTTTAAGGTCGATTAAAACCTTATTTTACCTTCCATGTCGATATTGTTTGGGTTCCAAAATTTTTTGTTGTGTTCGGCCTTGATTGAGGTCGATATGAAGCTCAAAAGCACACCTATGTCGAAAATACCTGTCTTCTAGAGATTCAAGTTCGTTGAGCATTCTGGGCTTTGCGCCCTCAATAATGTGGGCACTACTTAGGCCTTTTATTGAATAGTCTAACAGGTTTCTCAAAATAATTGGCCCTCAAGGTTTTTAGATCATGGGCCTTCATTGATTAACTTACGAACCTTCCATCTTTATTGGGCCTTCTGGGTCTTGAACTTTCTAGATTCTAGGCCTTCGAGGCTTTTATTATTTGGGAGTGGGCCTTCATGGCTTATAGGTCATGGACTTTACATGCCCAAGCTCTAGATCCTTCTTCTTAGTTCTAGAAAACTTTTTTTTAACCTTTGGGCCTCGTTGTATGAGCCCCTTCACCAGTCATACCGGTTGATTTACCCTTCAATGATCATGTGACCTAGAAACACCTGTTAAAAGGTAAATTTAAACGGTTGAGTGGCCGGCTAGGGGGTTATATATGAGTGGTGTGAGGGGCTTCACTTCCTACACTTCTCATTTCTCACTTCTCTACTTTCTCACAAACACTTGATCTCTTCAACTTTTAAGTAAATTCAGCCCTCAATCCCTTCAAGGGTACTCACAAACTCGAAGAGTCAATGGCCAACAAGAAGACTTCTCGGCTGGCAGCTATGAATGCAGGGTCTGCTAAGAGAGGAAACCCCTTCGTCGAATCCCCATATTTTCAACTTATATGTATTTGTTTGATATGATAAATCAAAGAAGGGATGAGTATTCTAGTTAATCCCATCTAGACTAGTATAGTCATAGTAACAAAAATTTTGATTTCGACTTAGTAGAAGAATATAATTGATTGTTTAACTTCCCCCCTCGTTTCACTATTTCTTTGGTGGAGCCTGGTGACATGGCCTGTCATTGGAAACCTAGTAGTTTATTTGTTTATGTAGATGCCCTGTTAACGGGGCTTAGGTTTCCTTTGCATGAATTAAGTCCAACTCTTTTAGCAAATGTCCAGATACACCCTAGCCAAATCATTCCCAATGGATGGACACTCATCCATTATTTCATGGTTCTATGCATAGAGAAAAAGATTAAAATGATTGTCCTACTTTTTCGCAAAATCTTTCAATTAAAAAATTCTTCCAGCCTTTCCTTGAGCTAGGTTCACATAGCTCACAGACCCAATAGAACCCACATTTTTTACAACCCTTTCATTCCTGATAACAACCTCTATTGGAATGAGATCTTTGTCCAAATGAAATGGGAAGGGGGAGACTGGGGAACTCTCTTTAGACCCACCTTTGGTAAAGTAGTGGACGGGAGCTACGACTCCATTATGCTCTCAGAGGAGGAACATGCGGCTTATGTCAAGCTCACTCAGGTGGAAACCAAGCAAGTTTCTTGAGTTCTTCTTGATGAGTATAAGTTGAAGGTTGTGGGCCTATCGATGGCCTCAAGTAAAGGTATGCCACTTTATTTAGGTTCGCCTTCTTTTTACTTCGACTGTTTGATTGCCTTACTATTGTATTTATGTCCCTTTTTCACTTGTTGTGCAAATTAACGAGTGGACCATTCCACCCGTTGAGGAAACATGCCGCATGAAGTGGCTTAGGCTGATGAACGATACCAGACAAGGGAAAGAGCCTCTGGCATTTTTGCAGCCTCACACTGGGCCAATCGAGGCTGAGGGCAGTGGGTCTGCCAAAGTGCTCAAATCCCTGGCGTACAAACCAGGATGTGGATTCAGGAAGTCGGAAACTGTGGTCAGTTCCACAGATCACGCAAGGGATTGGTCCCTTCACTCCCTCACTCCCTGTGATTACAACGAAATTGTGTTGGGACGCGACGAGGAGAGCACTAAAGCTCTTGGTGCACAGGCATTGGTGTCGGTAAGCTTACTCAACTACTTTGTATTTCACTTTCATAATACGCACTTATTATTCAGCTTTTGACACCTAGAATTCTTTCTACTCACCCTATTTTGTTATTTTTTCAAGCCAACGCCTACTTTCAGGTTTCCCTGCACCAAATGGAGTCATGGAAGGCTCAAGCAAGAAATCACAAGAAGGAGCTTACTATGGCAAATGCCAAGATCAAGCATATGGAGGAAAAGATGGCCGAAAAAGAGGAGCTTTTAAAATAAGCTCATGCCGAAATAGTTAAACTTTGGGCTAATAAAAATGCTATTATTGACAAGTACATGGCCTCGGAGGAATATCAAGACTTGATCTAGGAGCATGACGACCTCCTCTATCCTGCCAACTACACAATTGGGTGGAACAATGAATTGAAGGCGGTGTTGGAGAGGCATCCGGGTCTGTTCGACCCTGAAGTGGGCTTCAAAAGTCCTCAGTTAGCCGAAGCTTTGAAGCAGTTGATTGAGGCTCAAGAAGTAGAAATTGAACGGTATAGCAATCCTGATGTTAGGCTGAAGAGGGCTCGCGAGCCTAGTCTTACTCCTTCCCCCCGTCAAGCCATGCCAAAAAAGACTATTCATGAGGCAATCCCTCAAAAACCGATGTAAGATAGTACTTCCGAGGAAGAAGAGTCAAGTGAAGATGAGGAAGATTCATCTTCGTTTAGCGGGGAAGAGTCTTTGGAGGAGGAAGAATCGTCTAAGTAGTTAAGATTTTACTTTTGTTATTTATATTGGCCCTAGTGGCTTGTAAAACATTTGGCCCTCGGGCTTTTATTTATGTACTCGTGTTTTTTCACATTTTCGTTTTTTACTTTCCGCCTTTATTTTATTTGTTTTTCGAGTTTAACTTGAACATAAACAACAAATACTCACGAGGCTTGTAAAAGACTTAGTGAAAATAACTAATGCTATATAACGAGAACGAAAAACATTCCTTAGAAACTATCAAGTTTTCAAATGAAACTTAGTATTAAAAACATGTCTTGCCTTCGAGGCTAATAAACCGACACTTGAATGTTTTTTAGAATCAAAGTTAAAAATCTAAACATAATAGATTCTTAAGTTAGCTGCATTCTAGCTTCTTGGATTTCAACCCCTTCAAGGGTTTAGAGCTTGTATGCTCCTTGCCCTGTAACTTCCTTCACTTGGTATGGTCCTTCCCAATTTGGAGCTACCTTACCTTTGGGACCAGCTCTAGATGCCTCGAACTTTCGCAGGACCAAGTCTCCTTCACGGAAGAACCATTCCTTGATTCCAAGGTTATAATAGAATGAAGCTTTCTTCTGGTTTTCTACAATTCTGACATTGGCTTCATCGCTTAGCTCATCTATTAGGTCTAGAGCTAACTTCATGCCTTCCTCATTGGTGTCAATAAGAACCCCTTGCACTCTTGATGACTTCTAAGTAATTTTGACGGGCATCACCACCTCAGCCCCATAGGCTAGTTGAAAAGGTATTGCTCCTGTTGAAACATTACAAGTAGTTTGGTATGCCCATAAGATTGGGAGTAGCTCGCCAACCCAAGTTTCCTGAGAGCACTCAATCCTCTTTTTAAGTCCATCTTGGATAATTCTATTGGCAACTTCAGCTTTCCCGTTTGATTGTGGATGAGCTACTGAAGTGAAGTGTAGTTCATTGTTATAGTTTCCACAGTACTCTATGAAGTCATTGTTGTTAAACTGAGTTCCATTATCCATCACCAGGATTTGGGGTAGCCCATATCTATATATAATGTTCTCCCATAAGAACTGAGTCAAATTTTTAGTATCAATCTTGGCCAAGGTTTCGCTTATATCCACTTAATGAAGTAGTTGATGGCGACAATGAGAAACTTCCCCTGTTCGTTGGCCATAGGAAATGGGCCTAAGATATCCATTCCCCACATGGCAAAGGGGAGCGGAGAGTTGATGGATGTCAGCATCTCAGGGGGCTGCCTAACGATGGGTGTAAACCTTTAGCAGCGATCACATTTCTTAACATAAGCTTTAATATCTTTAAGCATCCCAGGCCAATAAAATATCAGTCTCATGACTTTATAAGAAAGAGCCCTGCTTCCAAGGTGTTGGCCACATATACCTTCATGAACTTCTTTCAAGGCAGCTTCAGCCTCATGGGGTCTCAGACACTTCAAGTAAGGTATCACGTATGATTTCTTTTAAAGTATTCCTTCTATAAGGGCATACTTCAAGGCCTCACTGATAGGTTGCTTGCCTCCATGGAGTCGGTTGGTGTTTTCCCTGTTTCTAAGTAGAGCTTGATGGGATCCATCCAACATGCTCCCAGCCCAATTGGGGCTACTAACTTAGCGTCAATGCTTGGGGTGTTTAAGATATGGAAATAAACACTGCGAGAGAAAATCTCAATCTCTGATGATGCAAATTTAGACAAGTCATCAGCCTTCACATTCTCCTCTCTCGGGATATATTCAAAGTGGCATTCCTCAAATTGCGTGGCTAGAGCTTTAAAAATTCTCAAATATTTTGCCATAGTCTCTTCAGGGGCCTCAAACTCCCCATTTACTTGAGAGATTACTAGCCTTGAATCGCCACATATCTTCAAGTTCTTCACCCTCAGGGTTCTGGCCAGGCCAAGCCCAGCTATCAAAGCTTTGTATTCTGCCTCATTGTTTGTAGTTGGAAAATCCAAATTGATTGCATATTCAATAACAAACCCATCCGGGCTTTGTAAAACCAAGGCAGCTTCGCTAGTATTCTTTTTTGAAGCTCCGTCAAAAAAGCATACCCAATATTCTTTGAGTTCTTCCTCTTTTTCCTTCTCTCCAGTTTCTTTATTCTCTTCTTGCCCCCCGACTTCTTGGTTGGGGATGGTACATTCAACCACGAAGTCAGCTAGAGCTTGAGCCTTGAAGGCCGTTATTGGCTTGTATCGGATTTCAAACTGTCCAAGCTCAACAGCCCATTTGATTAGCCTCCCACTGGCCTTGGGGTTGTAAAGTATGTTTCTCAGGGACTGGTCTGTCAAGACTTCAATAATATGCGCATAGAAGTACGGGCGTAGCTTTCTCGAAGCCATTATTAATGCTATGGCAAACTTCTCAACCTTTGAGTAGTTCTGCTCTGCACCATGTAGAATCTTGTTAACATAATAAATGGGTTTCTCAACCTTAGCTTCCTCTTTTACAAGGACGACACTCAGGGCTGAGCTAAAGACAACAAGGTACAGGTACAACACTTCCTCAGGTTTTGGTTTGGCAAGCAAATGTGGCTCAACCATATATTTCTTCGGTTTTTCAAATACTGCTTGACTATCGTCATTCCATTTAAAGTTCTTGTCCTTCTTGAGGGCCTTGAAGACTGGTAGATACTTTTCTCCAGACTTAGATATGAAGCGCCCCAGGGCTGTTACCCCTTCTATGAGCTTTTGGACATCTTTTACTGTCTTGGGGGGGCACCATCTTCAAGATTGCTTTAATCTTATCGGGATTGGCCTCAATGCCTCTTTTGGAGACCATCAGGCCTAGAAATTTTCTAGATCCTGCACCAAAGGCACACTTTGCCCGGTTCAACATCATTTTATGGGTTCTTAGAACTTCAAATCCCTCCTTCAAGTGCTCAAGATGATCGGCCTTGTCTAAGCTTTTGACTAACATGTCATCAACGTAGACTTTCATGGTCTTACCGATAAGGTATTTGAAAATTTTGTTCACAAGCCTTTGATACGTGGCTCCTGCATTCATAAGCCCAAAAGCCATAACCAGATAACAAAACACACCAAAATCAGTGATGAACGATATCTTAGAAATGTCATTGGGATGCATTTTGATCTGGTTGTAGTCACTAAAGCCATCCATCAAGCTAAGCATCTCTTGCCCAGCTATAGCATCTATCAACGTGTCTATCTGTGACAAGAGGAAATAGTACTTAGGGCAAGCATCATTCAAACTAGTGAAGTCCACACACATTCTCCATTTTCCATTACTCTTCCTGACCATCACAGGGTTAGCCAGCCACTCAGGAAATTGAATTTCTTCAATAAATCCAGCTTCCAACAATTTCTCTACTTCTTGTTTAATGGCATCTTGCTTTTCAGGAGCAAAACTTCTCTTGTTTTGCTTGACTGCTACCCTTCTAGGGTTCACATTCAATTGATGCGTAAAGAGCTTGGGGTCTATCCCTGGCATGTCGACTGTTGTCCAAGGAAAGATATCTTTGTTATCCTGCAAGAATTGAACCAGCTGTTATTTCATGTCTTTGGGGAGTGAAGTCCCCACATATGTCACCTTCTTGTGATCTAGAAGATCCATAGATGCAGGCTCCAAGTCCTCTGCGGGCTTACCCCTTCTTTCTTTTCGATCCCTGATATCCATATCTTCGATAGGGAGAACCTGGCCCCCAATGCCATAGGTTTCAAGGCGGCCACGTAACAACTCCTAGCCATTTTTTGATTTCATCTCTCTTCTCCGATTCCATTTCTAGTCAGGAATTTGAGCTTAAGATGGTACGTAGAGGCTATCGCCTTGAAGGCATGCAACCCAGTCCTGCCAAGGATTGCATTGTAGGTAGTGCTTGCCTTGATAACTAAGAAATTCAGCATTTGAGTGGAATGTGGAGGTTCTTCGCCCATAGTCATGGGCAGTTGTATAATTCCCTCAGTCCGAGATTTCACTCCACTGAAACCATAGATAGGCATGTTAGAGTGGTCAGTTGCGAATCGTTGTATCCCATTTTCATAAATGCATTATAAAATAGGATCTCAACGGACGATCCATTGTCTACTAAGACTCTTTTTACAGTAGAGTTTCCTATGACATGGGTGATTACCAAGGGATCATCGTTGGGGAACCTTACCCCTTCCAAGTCAGAATCATCAAACGACAAAGAGACCTCATTCCTTGCTCTCTTAGGAGGCTCTCCGACAATGCTCATTACCTCTCGGGCATATGCCTTCCTGGAGTTTCGGGAGTTACTTACAGCGATTGGTCCCCCTGACATCACATTGATCACAGGCCCACAGGGCAGATTGTTTCTATCTTTGGGGTCTGAGTCCTTTCATTTTTCATTGTAACCTTTGTCATGTCTAGCACCCTCCTTGGTGTATTTTTCAAACTATCCTCTTCCAATCAGAAACTCTATCTCGTCTTTTAACTGACGGCAGTCATCAATGTCGTGTCCCACATCCCTATGGAACTGGCAATACACATTCTTAATTCTCTTTTCAGGATTAGTCCTCAGTGGCTTCGGCCATCGAAGATCTTTACCCTTCAGTTAGGTCCTAAATCATCATAGAAGGGGGGAGTTGAATATGATATTGGTAGATTTTCATTTAATTGCAGATTAAGTTTTTGTGTTCTTGAGATATAAAAATGGTAGTAAATGAAACACATCGATTCAGGGAAATAAAGATATATTATTAAATCCCTGATGTGCTACACTTCTAATCAAATAATTAGCTTCTATGGGTTCAACCAATATTACCACAAAAATACAGGTGGGTGTTTAATGATTGGCTTTAATGGAGCTCCAGTAAGTTTGTTTAGTTTACTGAAGAAGATGCACACTAATTCTTTCGAATTAAACCGATATATATTTTTATAGACTTTTGGAAATCAAATGAATTGATTTTCCAACAATGCAAGTCCTTTGTTGCGCTTAAAGAGTGCATATGGTGTGTAGGCGCCACAAGAGGTTTTCTTGCGCCTCAGTATATTTTGTTGCGCCAAGGTAGAGTTTATGTTGCGCCTCTACTATATATGCCTTGTATAGGCGCCACAAGTCCTTTAGAATCTTATGCAATTCTTTCTTTACGCCTTGAAGCATTTATGTTGCGCCTGTACACTATCCACCTTGTGTAGGTGCCACCAAAACCTCCCTTAGAGTTTTGTTGTGCCTTGAACTGATTTTAGTTGCGCCTCCACTCCCATTGCCTTATGTAGGTGCCATAAACTTTGCCTTGAACTTCCTTGCACCTAGAAATGATGTTTGTTATGCCTATACTCTAGTCATAGAGTGTAGGCACCACATAGTACTAACTTGATTACTTACGCCTCTCTATTGCTTCAAGAGTACTGGAACACCAAAATGTAGTAATACTTGCCTTAACAATATTCTTCAAATGCTTGAAGTATTTACCACTTGGTTTTCACTCTTCTAGCTTGATCAACTGATTTTTTTTCTGATATATCAAGACAATTCTTTTCTTGTTGTGCTGATGCTTAGTGCACTGGTATGGTTCACAAACGACTAACACTGAATTGAATTCTCTTGACTTCTGTTCTGTTTTAGCTGATTAACCTTGGACTTTTTCATTGCTTCTGATCACTAAAACCCTTTGACATTTATACTCAAATCATTACACTGTCTTTAACATGAAATCTTCTGAACTCTTATTTGTTGTTGAGGCCTGAACATATTAATGAACATCTCTCGCTGACGTATAGTAATCCTTTCATATTGAATGCTCTGCAATGATGTATGTATGATTCATGCTTACTTGTCCTTCTGGATTCTTGTGCTGCATATTAGTATTATTTGACTGTCTTTATTTCTTAGTTGATTATCGTTATCACTATTACATATTACGTTACATTATGCTTTACAATCTCCCCTTATTTCGTTGTTAGAGTTCGACAAATAAATCCTGTGAGAGGATAACTCAACCGATACTTACAAGAAAAAGTAAAGTGCAGAAAGATAGGAAATAATATTAATTTCTATGATTTTACATTTCCAGATTTCTTTAAAAGTAAAAGAGAAGTTTGTTCCTCTAGCCTGAACATAAATTTCTATGATCTTCTTCTTGACTTGTATCTTGCTTCTTCTTAGATATTGTCTCGGAGTAATGTTTCCTCAGCTCTTCTTCCTTTTCTTCTAACCTTGCTTTTACCAAATCCCTAGCTTCAACTTCCAGAGTGTTGACAAGAGGTGGATCTTCTAAATTCTTCAAAACTTCTGTGAGAAATGCAGTTGAGTTTGTCTTTGAGATGGACTCGAAGGCTAGTGATTGTCTTTTTGAAAATAGAAACATTGTCATTCTTTTCGTAAAGCCTTTTACTCTGTCAGTGTCATGCATAGACTCTTCTGCTAATTTCTCCATCAGAACATCTTGTTGATCCTCAAATCCTTCTTATCTGATTTGATAGTGGATCTCTTAACCCTATAAAAGACTTTTCTGATGATGTCAGAATTGTACCTTTTCATCTTTGACAGTTCCTTTCTCTTCTCCAATCCATTTTTCTTGAACAAGAAGTACTTTATTCCATTTGGTTCAGTTTGTATGCAAGGTTCAAAATCCTTAATGGTTTTAAGTTCTTCAGTGTCATCCTCCTTTCTCACATACACTGGATCTTGATAGTATCTGGTTGTCTCCATAAGATATCTTCCTGATGTTTTGAAAGCTCTATTCATCTTGAATGCATATATTAACTCATCAGCCTTAAGATCTTCTTCAGTTCTATTCTTCTTGCTTCTAAGTCTTCCCTCTACATATTGCATGAACATCACTTGGCTTGACTCCAGACCTTCATTAGACAATGTCAGATTGTGTAAGGTTGTTGCTTTATGGTACTTGACCACCGGAGGCTTCTCAAATGATTCGACACCGATCTCAATAATCTTCTTTTCAATTAAATCTCTCAGTATCTCATTCGACTTATGTACCCCAAAGATGACTTTCCTCTTCAGCACATACAACTCCACTATATTCATTTTCTCGAAGCTCTTTGTCGACAAGATTCTAGAACCCAATGTTGTTGAATTGATATACATTTTCCAACCGGATTTGAATGCACTAACTGACACGCTTGTTATTTCTTCTGATAGCACAACATAGAACTTATAAACATCTTGAAATTTTTCCTTCATGGTTCTGAATAGGTCAAGGACTTCTATGTCTTTCTTCTAGCTTCAAGTTAGTTCTTTCTTCTCCAACAAACTCCTTGTTTTATCCCATTCAGGACCAACTTTAGTTTCGATGTCCTTGATTCTATTTCTTTTTTCCATTGCATGTTGAACTCTTTTCCACTTTCTTTTCATTAACTCTTGAGTTTAAACTATATCTTGAGTAACAACTTCATCTACACCGACTAGAATACAGTCATTATTAAATGCATATTCCTCAGCAAATTCCTCCTCAATATCGATACCTGTAGCCTTTGTTGTTTCCTCTATCTCATTCTCAGTAGAAATATCCATTGGCACATAGTGTTCAAAGATTTCACCTTCCACCAGTTGCCTTACGCCTGTAAAAGATATATGTCTCCCCCTGAGCTGTGCATTCCATAATCATTTCTACTCCAACTATTTCTTGCACTTTTCTCTCCCCTTCAGTTGGGTTATCCTCCTTTTCGACCATAGTTATCTGAGCTATTGAAGTTTATTGATGAGTAGTAGGAGTTTTCTGAGCCAGCAGCTGTTGAACTAAATCTTTATGTTCTTTCATTTCATTGCGCTGCTGCTCTTGCACTTCCAAAATTTTCCTTATAGAATAATGAATTTATGTGACCTGGGCCTCCAGATTTAGAATCCTTTGGTTGTTTGCTGTGTGTGCATTGCGTGGAGTACTTATTTGGTTAGTGGGTATCTCACTGCTCACTGTTATTGTTTGTGCACGTCCTTCAACACTAACACTCGGCTGATCAGGGTCAGGAAATGGAAGAACACTCAGATTAAGTGTTTCGCTCATCTCATTGAAAGCATCCTGATCTTCAATACCTACAAGAAAATCCATATCCCTTCTATGGGTAGGTTGCCTCTCCGCCTGACCGCTTTGGGTGAGGAGAACTCTTTTTTCAGGTAATGGGGGAATTAGACCCAGTGTAGTCACCACTATGGATTCTGTAATGATTGGCAGAGTTGAAGAATCTGTGATGCCAGTTGAAGCTATTGAAAGCCTTACCTGCTCAGAGGCACCCTGAACAGGTTCTGCTATCGAAGTAGTAGATAATCTAAGTATAGAGTCCACATCCCTTCTATAGGTGTGTTGTCCCTCCGCCTGACATGAAAAGGTGGGGATGACCTCCTTTGAAGGAGTTGGATTTGTAATCTCTAGGGGGTCACCACCGCAGGCAATGTAATAAGTGACAATTTAGGGCCTGTGGTGTCCCGCAACACTTGTGAATGCAATACCACTGGAAGTGGTGATGCTACTAACGCAGCTACTCCATGAATGGAGACCTCTTCCCTTCTAAAGGAGAGTTGCCTTTTCACTTCACCCACTTGGGGAGGGAAAATATCCTTACTAGGATCTGGAGATGTTAATTCCAGGGGGGTCATCGCATTTGACAATGTAATGAATGGCTCGTGAGAGTCAGTGATGCCCCTTTCTGTCTGTAAAGACAAGTTCTGAATTGGATTAACCAAAACAGTACTAACTACTGAAGTAGCTAATTGTGTTTCCATCTTCGTTTCAGTTCCCATACCTTTCAGGAGTTGATCAATTTCAGAATTGAGATTACTAAGAAAAAGAAAGGTCTCAGAGATTGGAGAAGCAGGTTCATGTCTCACAGTTGCCTTAGGTTTAAAATTCATTTTTTGACATTTTCGAGAAGGCAGAGCTCTAGGGGACATTTCAAAAATTTCCTGATTTGGTAGGGATTCACTCCTATCATCTATATCAAGTGATCTTTTTCTGATTTTAGGAGAGATAAGTAGTGTTTGTTGATCTCTGGCAGTGGTTAGAACTGGTTGGTCGCCAAGTTCATTGCCAGCTTCGAAGGCCACTGAGAGCTCAAGTGTGTGCATTGCCGTTTGAGGCACAGAAGTAGATATAGTGACAAATTCATCTTGAAGAAACGTAGAAAAGTCAAAATCCAGAAGTGTACCTTCTTCCATTTATTCATCAGATAGGTTAGGGATGTACACATCTATGGTCTGAATCTCTTACACTATGTTCTCAATAGCTACTTCCTCTGGTGCATTTTCAGGGCTTTGCCTTTGTTGTTCTTTTACATGATCTAGTTCTTGTTCATTCTCAGAACCAGCTTCATCTATGATTTCATCGTCTTTTTCAGTTTTTAGATCTTCTTCTTGAGATGTCTCTTTGCTTCTAGAGCCATCTGATGTTTTAGCTTCAGTCTCCTCCTAAGAGGCTACTTCTTCTTCATCTTCACTTGCTGACTCATCAGTTTGAGAAACATGTTCTTCTTCTTCTGCAGCTTCTTCTTTCAGCCTGTCTAAGAAGAGCAAAGTAATCTCAAATAGAATTAGTCATTGGAGCAGGAGTAAACCTGTTTGGGTAATCAGCCTCATGTTGTAGCAACAATATTGTTTTAAACTGCAGTGAGGGTGATTCTTCCAAAGGACTATTCTGAAATGATTGAAGTTGGTCAGCGTTCAGTACTTGATTCAACACCAACTGCAAAAATCTTGGATACAAACAAAAGTTCTCCACTTTTGCTTGGTTCTTTAAGATCTCAACCATGATCAATCTTCCAAAGTTTATTCTGACCTCTGAAGCCACTGCATAAGCAATCACCGTATTGAATTGAGTAATCCCGTGGAAGCCACATGTCTTTGGTGCAAAACCATGAGACAAGATATTAAAAAATAAATTCCAGTCCTTGGGTAGATGATGCTTGTAAATCTTCTTCGGGAGATTGTTGTTTTCCCTTGTGCAGTGCAGAAACATGAAGAAGTTGTTTATGTCTTCCTGAGATGGTTAATCTTCAGATTTTTAAGTTGGCAAATTAAGTGCTTGATTAATATCATTTTTTGTTATTCACACTTTTTGTTACTGAATTTGGCAAGTGAAATCTGATATCTCATCTGCAGATGTGTCTGTAGCAGACCTGTACACCTGTCTAAGAAGATTTCTATTTAAAAGCACATTAGTGATTAGTGCATAACGGACTATTGAATTTTCATTTAAAAATCGGACCCATTTTCCTAACTCACTTGCTTCAGTCCAGTCATCTACTAAAATAGATAAATAATTATTCTTTTAAATCTCAATATGACTTGCCATTTAACTAAAGTGAAAGGTAATTTCTACGAATTAAAAAAAACTAATTAAAGTTGAAATAATTTAATAAATTACGAACTAATCCCTAATTTTAAAAATTACTTGGATTTACTTGAAATTAAGATATGATGAACTCCTAGTAATTTTAGGAACACAATTATTTTTATTTTTATTTTTATTCGATTAAAACTATGAGATACCTAGCCAATCATTTCGAGATTTTGAGAAAATGATTATTTTAAAACCTTAACTAAAATTGATGAGACCACTTGCCATTGAAAGGTATGATCGTATGTTTCATAAAAATAGTTTTAGATTAAAAATCCGACAAGAATTGACTTGTTTGTGTTCGATTAAAAATTGTAGATCTATGTTGCACCTTAGTCTCCTAATACAGTGTGTATATGTCTATGTATTGCCACTAAAAATGAAAATAACATTAACACACTAGGCTTTATATACTACTGTGAAAACAAAAGAAAAAAATGTCAAGTTGTTTTGTTGCGCCTACACAGTGCATGCACTGTGATGGCACCACAAAACTAACTAGTGCAACAAGATAGATGAATGTTATTTTTGTTGGGCCTACACAGTGTATTCACTGTGAAGGCGCCACAAAACTGACTAGCGCAACAAACACCAAACAAACAAAATCTTTAAGTAGTTTGTTTCGTCTCTACAGTGGTGACACTGTGTAGGCACAACAAAACCTACAGACGCAACAAGTTTTCAAGAAATGTTTCTAAGTACCTGTGCAAACTTTTGTTGCGCCTATACAGGTAAACCACTGTATAAGCGCCACAAAAAAATGCAGCGCAACAAGGTACTTGTTGTTTTAAAATTTCAAGTTGTTCCTTGATTTTTCTACTAATAAATAATAATATTTATAAATAATTTGAATAATTAACCAATAATAATTAATTGCTCATAAATATTATTTCACAACCTATTTATTAATAACATTAATTGTTAAAATTATTATCATAAATAAATTATGCTTCCTTATTATTTTACTTTTATTTTAAAAATTGAGAGCAAATGTAAATATTCATTCTTTCTATTTAAAATAATATTTAAATATATAAGTGCTAAGAATTTATTATTTAAACACAAGCACTTAAATATTTTTCTAAGACTAAAATTAAATAAATATCAGATTAATAAACTTAGCAGGCATGCACAAGGTATTTATCTAATATTTAATCTTAATAACTTGAAAATAATTTGGTAAATAAATTTACAAGTCCTAAAAATATTGAAACTAATTAACTAGTGAATTTATCAGCTTCAAATTACAGTTATTGATTACTAGCTAATTAGTTAATAGAATTTAACATTCCAAGTTCATAAAACAGTCTAGTGAAAGTAATTTCATCCAGTGGTTTAGTGAAGATGTCTATAATTTGCTGCTCTGTAGGCACAAAATGTAACTCTACATTACCACTCATGACATGCTCTCTTATGAAATGATACCTGATATCAATGTGTTTGGTCCTCGAGTGTTGAATATGATTGTTTGTGATTGCTATGACACTTGTGTTGTCACAGAATAATAGAATTTTGCTCAGCAACAACCCATAGTCTTGAAGTTGGTTCCTTATCCACAATATTTGTGCACAGTAGCTTCCAGCAGCTACATATTCAGCTTCAGCTGTTGACATTGCAACTGAGTGCTGTTTCTTGCTATACCAGGACACTAATCTTCTACCAAGAAATTGACAACTCCCTGATGTACTCTTTCGATCAATCCTACAACCTGCATAATCAGAATTTGTATAGCCAACAAGGTCAAAACCTGTATCTTTAGGGTACCATAATCCATGATTCAAACTTCCTTTAAGATACCTAAAAATGCGTTTACCAGCTATAAGATGTGATTCTTTAGGGTCAGACTGAAATCTAGCACCCAAGCATGTAGCAAACATAATATATGGCCTACTTACAGTTAAGTAAAGTAATGAGCCGATCATACCTCTGTACTTACGATGTCTACCCTCTTACCAGTTTCATCTTTATCAAGCTTAGTGGCAGTTGCCATAGGGGTTTTGGCTGATGATGCATCTTCAAGACCATACTTCTTCAATAGATCTCTGATGTACTTTGTATGAAAAATGAAGATTCCATCTTTCCTTTGGCTTACTTGGAGTCCAAGGAAGTAATTCAGCTCATCCATCGTGCTCATTTCATAACTATTCTGCATTAACTTAGCGAATCTACTACATAACTGATCATTAGTAGAACCAAATATAATGTCATCCACATATACTTGTACTAATATCATGTTATTTTTATGCATTTTATGAAACAGAGTCTTATCTATGACACCTCTAGAGAACCCATTTTTAAGTTAGAATAAAGATAGAGTGTCATACCATGTCCGAGGTGCTTGCTTTAAGCCATAAAGTTCCTTGAAGAGAAAGTACATAAAATCAGCAAATTCTGGATCTTCAAACCCTGGGGGTTGTTCCACATACACTTCTTCTTCAAGTTCTCCATTCAGGAAAGCCTTCTTCACATCCATTTGGTATACTTTAAAGTTGAAATGTTCTGTGAATGCCAGAAACATCCTAATAGCTTCAAGCCTTGCCACTGGTGCATGTGTTTCATTATAATTTATTTATTCTTCTTGGGAATAACATTTAGCAACCAGTCCGGATTTGTTCTTCATAACAATGCCATCTTCATCCGATTTATTTTTGAATACCCACTTTATGCCAATTAGAGACTTGTTCTTTGGCCTGGGTACCAACTTCTAGACTTTTTATCTTTCGAATTGATTGATTTCTTCTTGCATAGCAATAACCCAATCTTGATCTTCTAGTGCTTCTTCAACTTTCTTTGGCTCTATCTCAGAGAGAAAACCAGAGAATAAACATTCATTCTATGAAGCACGTCTTGTTTGAACTCCAGTATCTGGATCTCTTAGAATCAACTCAAAGGGATGATCTCTACTCCACACCCTATGCCTAGGTAGATTTTCCCTAAATGATTCAGCTTGATTATCATTAAAGTGCCGAGTCATGTTAGTAGATCCTTCAGTTGCTCCCCCTGAGCTGCTGTTTGGTTGAGAATGAGATTCTCTGCCACCACTAGTAGTTTCTGTGAATCTTCCTCTGTTTCCACTACTAGGTTCAGAATCATCATTGTTGTTATTCTTATTTGGTGCTTGATTTTCTGTTGCAGCTTCATGTTCTACTTCACCTTCATCTGAGTTTATATTTTCAAACTGTAGAGTTTCAGTGTTATCTGTTCTTTGTAAACTTGGGAGCTTGAGATCATCGAAAGTTACATTCATGCTTCCAATGACCT
This sequence comes from Oenanthe javanica, assembly GCA_008931105.1. Lineage (NCBI taxonomy): Eukaryota > Viridiplantae > Streptophyta > Magnoliopsida > Apiales > Apiaceae > Oenanthe > Oenanthe javanica. The sequence goes on along the minus strand of QRFB01012091.1, from coordinate 4,828 downwards.
TTTTGTGTTCAATCACATAAACCCTGTTTGTTGTAGATTATAGAGAATAGCCAATAAATATGCTTTCATGAGTCTTGGAATCAAACTTTCCTAGATGCTCATCATCTTTCAGTACAAAGCACTTTGCTCCAAACACATGAAAGTATTTCAATGTTGGTTTTTTATTTGCCATCAACTCGTATGGAGTCTTGTCATGATCTTTATTAAACAGGGTACTATTCTGAGTGTAGCAAGCTGTGTTGACTGCTTCAGCCCAAAAGTATAGAGGTAACTTAGCTTCATTCATCATTGTTCTTGCTGCTTCAACTAGAGTTCTGTTCTTCCCTTCTACTACTTCATTTTGTTGTATAGTTCTGGGCACTGAATATTGTTTTGCTATCCCTTTCTCAATAGAGAAATCATTCAGGGTTACATTCATGAATTTTGTTCCATTGACAGACCTTATTTTCCTGACAGGCAAATCAGCTTCTAACTCTATCTTCTTTATGTGACCAATAATTGTTTGAGAGGCTTCATCCTTTGAGGTTAGAAACAACACCCACGTGTACTTAGAGTAGTCATCTACAATTATCAAATGTCCTCTATTGAATATTTGCTATAAAAACATTGAACTTCACCTTTGCTTGCAGGGAATAAGTCAGCCACAAAGAGATTCCCCTTTCTCACTCCTTGAAGAGCAAGCTTCGCATCTTTCCTGTTTTGGATTGCACATCTTTCCTTTTCGAAAGTTACTTTGTAGCCCTTGTCAGTGAACTGATTGATACTTAGAAGGTTGTGCTTTAATCAGTCCATAAGAGAGATATTTTCTATGATAACATTTCCAATTTCTAAATTGCCATATCCCGTTGTGAAACCCTTGCTGTTATCTCTAAAGGTCATTATCGGGCCAGCTTTCTCAATCACATTTCATAGCAGAGCTTTATCACCAGTAATATGCCTAGAACAGCAGCTGTCGAGAATCCACATGACACGCTTGATCGTTTCTATACCCTGCAACCACAGATTGATTACTTCTTCTGTGGCACCCAAATTTGATTGGGTCTAAAAGGCTTAGATAAGTAAACAAATTTAGCTGCAAAATTTTTCTAATCCTTGTCTTTCTCATCGACTGTGCCCTGGCCCTTTGTTTTAGCCTTGACAAGTATGTCTTTAGGCTTAGGGACATGGGCTTCCTTCCTAAACTTAGGAGGACTAGCAGTCTTTGCCCTAACATGCTTTCTATTCATGTTCACATCTGTATTAATACAGGTACTAGATGATGCATTCATCAAGTTTATGTATGCACACATGATGTTGGAAGCACATGGCATGCATCCTACTTTACCACATGTTGATGAGGGACATACATGGCAGGCATATTGTAAATTTCTAGTTTTTCTACTTTTATCTTTTTGCATGCATGCGTAAGATGACCAGTAGAATAACAATTGTTACAAATTTTTCTAATACCTTTGGGAGAATAGGCATAATCATTTTTCTTATTAACACCTATCTTTTCATTTCTGTTAGCTTTCTTTTTTTCATCTTTGTTGCCTATTTCAGTTTTAATTTGTTTCTTAGGTTCTTTAATTTTTACAGATTTCTTAGGCATCTTTTGTTTATTTTCTTTCTCTTTCTTTTTATCCTCAGCAAGGATTTCTTCTTTCATTAAGATCTGTTCTTCATCTAAGAGTTCAATGACAAACTTCTTGTATTGGGGCTTAGAGACATTTTTTAATAAATGTGGAATGTCTTGTTTCACAGGACTTTCCTCAGCAATTGATTCCTCATGTCTCTTTCCTGCCTTTTTATCATAGTATCATATTCCAGTTTTTTGACCTATGACCTGTTTATTTATTGCCTCCTTAACAAGATTAACAGATTTCTTATAAGCCTGAAGTTTTAACTCTAACTCAGAAATTTTATTCCTAAGAGCAGTTTCTACTTCTTGGTTGCATTTGTCTCTATTCTGTAAATATTCTATCTTCTATTTAAGATCTTCTAAGTTTACACATGCAAGCTCTAGTTCTTCATTTCCAGCTTCTATCATTTTATTCTTTAGAACTAGTTTAGCTTTTTCTTCTTCAGATGCTAGCATGCTTGTGTGAATGTTAAACATTTCTAAACTAAGATCTTCTACAGTTTTCTTATAATCAGAATTAGACATGTCAACCGTGGAAAGTAATGATACCTTCGATGACTGAGGTGATGCCTCTGAAGAGTCTGTCATTAGAGCAACATTTCCATATGTCTCTTCTTCATCATTGTTTGAGTCATCCCAGCTCTTTTCCTCGGCTATATAAGCTCTGCCCTGATGCTTCTTTACCAGTGCATCATACTTCTCTTTCAGTTCATCATACGACTCCTTTCTTTTTTTCCTTGCTTAGGCTTCCGGCATTCTGTAGCAAAATATCCGGGTTCATTACAATTGTAACACTTAAATTTACTACGGTCTACCATTCCAGTCTTATAACCTCCTTTGTTGTAAGACCCTGAAGACGAACCACCTTGGTTGTTGTTTCTGAAGTTAGAACCATAATAACTGGTGTTACTCTTGAATTTGTACTTAGGGTTCCTTCTAAACATGAGGTTCTTGAACTTTTCTGCCGTATAGGTCATTGTCTTGTTTTCTAACTGTTCAAGTTCTTCCATTGAGTAGAAGTCATCTTCATCACCTTCTTGAGTATTCTCTTAAAATTCAGCATCCATAATTTTTCTTTTTCAACTACAGGCTTTACTGTGTTGGTCTCTGTGACAGCAAATTTTTTGGCTACAAGTGCTGTAGTTTTCAACAGTGTTGTATTCTTACTGTCCACTATTCCTGAACCATAAATGATATGTCTTTGCTCTTGCTCCATTTCATGAGTTTTGAGCTTTCCATATAGAATTTCAATGGACATGTTATTTATGTCACTTCTCTCTCTAATGGCAGAGATTTTGTGTTCAAGATGCGCTGGCAGTGTCAACATAAATTTTCTGTTGATCTCCCTATGTGAGTAGGTCTTCCCATACAGTGACAAGTCATTCAACAATTTATTGTATCTCTCAAAGTGATACTTCCTCCTGGTAGTGACTTGAAAACTTCGTACGCGGATGTAAGAATATCCGGTCTGTTCTCATTCACTTCTGCAGTACCTTCCATTAGTAGATCAATCATATCCCATATTTATTTGGCACTAGTGCAATTTATCACTTGATTCAGCATTGTAGTGTCAAGTGAATCCATTAGGATACATTGAAGATGATTATCCCATTTTACTCTTTCTTTGTCGGTGTCAGTGTACTCTGAAGGCTCATTTGGGGTAAATCCTTGAAGAATCTGTTCTCCGTCATCTGAGACTGATTCTGGCGTAAGCTTATGAGGAACATAATGTCCATTTTCCAAAATTCCCATGTATTGAGAATTAGAAATTTTGATGAAAATGGAAATCTTCTTCTTCCATAAAATGTAGTCATTTTTATCAAAGGCTTGGATTTTGATGCTACTAAGTTTTTGGCTACTCATGGTTACGAAGAATTTTAAATCTCAAGAAATAATTAATTTCTTAAAAATTAAAATCAGTTCAAATAAAAATTAAATTTTGAGAAATAAAATTTTAATACGAATTCTTGATGATTGATAGCCTTTTTAAAATTAGTGAATTTAAAATCTTAAAAAAAATCAGAATTGAATTTTCTTTAAAAATAAAGAAATTTCAATATAAATTTTTCTAGATCTAAAAATACACTTTTTCATAAAACTATTTTTGGATCTTGATTTGTAACTTCAATCAATAAGCTCTGATATCAATTGTTAGGTCCTAAATCATCACAAAAGGGGAGTTGAATATGATGTCGGTAGATTTTCATTTAATTGCGGATCAAGTGTTTGTGTTCTTGAGATATAAAAATGCTAGTAAATAAAACTCAACGATTAGGGGAAATAAAGATATATTATTAAATCCCTGAGGTGCTACACTTCTAATCAAATGATTAGCTTCTATAGGTTCAACCACTATTACAACAAAAATACAGGTGGGTGTTTAATGCTTGGCTTTAATGGAGCTCCCGTAAGTTTGTTCAGTTTACTGAAGAAGATGCATACTGATTCTTTCGAATTAAACCCATATATATTTGTGTAGACTTTTGGAAATCAAGTGAATTGATTTTCCAACAATGCAAGTCCTTTGTTGCGCTTGAAGAGTGCATATGGTGTATAGGCGCCTCAAGAGGTTTTGTTGCGCCTCACTATGTTTTGTTGCGCCAAGTTAGAGTTTATGTTGTGCCTCTACTGTGTATGCCTTGTATAGGTACAACATGTCCCTTAAAATCTTATGCAATTATTTCCTTGCACCTTAAAGCATTTATGTTGCGCATGTACACTGTCCACCTTGTGTAGGCACCACCAAAACCTCCCTTAGAATTTTATTGTGCCTTCAATTGATTTTAGTTGCGCCTGCACTCCCATTTCCTTATGTAGGTGCCACACACTTTGCCTCGAACTTCCTTGCGCCTAGAAATGATGTTTGTTGCGCCCACACTCTAGTTATAGAGTGTAGGCGCCACATATTACTAACTTGATTACTTGCGCCTCTCCATTGCTTCAAGAGTATTGGAACACCAAAATGTAGTAATACTTACCTTAACAATATTCTTGAAATGCTTGAAGTGTTTACTACTTGGTTTTCACTCTTCTAGCTTGATCAACTTATTTTCTTCTGATATATCAAGACAATTCTTTTCTTGTTATTCTGATGTTTAGTATACTTGTCTGGTTCACAAACGACTAACAATGAATTGAATTCTCTTGACTTCTGTTCTGTTTCAGTTGATTAACCTTGGACTTTTGCATTGCTTCTGATCACTGAAA
>QRFB01012090.1:0-17113 GCA_008931105.1 Oenanthe javanica | reverse complement strand
CCGATTCCAGGAAAATTCCATGTTCCATTGCTCTCTGGGTAAGCCGGATATCTCAGCTCTCCACAGGGACCCATTCCTACCTGAATTTCCTCTATGACATTTCCAAGGTAATTCTCAAATCTTTCACGGAAGCTCCTCATGTAGTCAGAATAGACCTGAATAGGTGTTCTTCCTCTAAGCACTGGTTGTGAATCACAGCCTAATGAGATATACTCTGGATTTCTCCTCCCCGATATGTCAGTGTAGACAAGATCAGGATTCTTGCTCATTTCATCAAGCACCCATGGGGGTAATGGAATGCTGCAAAAAGAAACTTTGAAATTATAGTCTACTACAGTATTACTCTAGTTTTCTAGCTGATTATTACCAAATACGCGAAATACCAAGCATACATACTTTTTGTGTGTGTGTATGTGTGTGTGTGTGTATGAGAGAAACAATGAATAAGAGTAGTACCTGCAAGAGTCGCCCACGTTCCCTCCACACTGGTGAAAAGACATAACAACTTGGATCTTCAAGCCATTTCGTTGAACCAAATTCACAAGCTCGGCATACCCTTCCCAGTTGTATCGTAAAGGTCCATCTTTTTCTACCAAGCCCCACCAGGCATCAACCATTACACCTTCTGCTCCTGCAATTTTCAAGGCCATTAAACTAGCATTCATCGCCTTTGGCTTGTTCAAGCTTCCCCTGGAGGAGATTGTGTCAAGTGGCAGCATCACAAAAACTGGCACCCTCGACTCTGTTTTGCTATGTGGCCGAGATGACCCGTGAAACTTCTCTGTTTGCTGATCTTTTCTTCCCATTTCAAGGGGTGAGATCCGGTGCGGAGAGTGTTGGCTGGAATCTTGCATCGAACTCCTTGCACGGAGACTGCATGTTGGCTTCATCTGTGCAAAACAAACCATGCCGGATGAGGACTCATCAATATATTTTGTGTGCTTAATATGTTTTAAATTAATAAAAGAAGTTGAACTTAAAGCCATTTATGTATTTCAAGTTCCTCCTCTCAAGTCTCAATTCTTTCTTTTAGAATTACAAGGTTCTTGGAAGGGACAAGTGGGATGTGGGATGTAGGAATGTGTGATGAGGTTTATTTATAGAAAAGTTTTTAAATGTTGTTGCGGTCCTGAACTGTGGTGTACTTTACAACAGTAAGTAAAAAGTGCAAATTTCCTGGTCGACGCACCTATTTCATTATTATTTGAGAAATTCCTGATGATATTATTGTAGAATTAATTTTTGTAAATGTTATCATTCACTATTTTACTTTTGACTTGGTCCCTACTCTTGCTAACTAAACTTTAATAATTAAAACAGAAATTCCTAATAATATCATTTAGCAAAGTCAATTATACATTGGTAATATCAGGAATTTCACTTAATTTTTTACCATATAAAATAGATATTGGTTTTGTATAATTATTTTTATATTATAATATTGTTGCGGTCATGAACTGTGGTGGACTTTACAACAGGGGTNTGTGGTGGACTTTACAACAGCAAGTAAAAAGTGCAAAATTCCTAGTGGACGCACCTATTTCACAATTATTATTACATATTATATAGTTTTTATATTTTGAAGGATATATTTGAATAAATATGCTGTGAATATATGGAAAAACAAATTCTCGTATCTGTCTTGCATTTTTAATTTATTACACAACGAAATATATTTTTGTGCGTCTTGTGCGAAGAGATATTATTTTCAAAAAGTGGGGTTATACTCTTTTAATTAAAGGGGTGGAGTATGTTTCCAAATTATGTAGGATCCATAACATAAAAGAAAATTGATGTGGCACGGCCAATGGCTGGTCTATGTTATATATGCGTACAACTGTTAGCAATGGTCCCTAATAAAATTATAGAACTCCCAAAAACACGTAGTTATAATTTTTGTTGAAGCTTGTGGCTTATATTGAAGTGAAAACGTATAGGCTTCTAATTTCACTCGACCTTGTGGATGTAAGTTGGTGTCAACTAAGCTATCTAGCTTAACTTGGTTACCACCAACCATAAACAACAGCACTTTTCTTGATTCTGAAAATACTAACGTGTGAAATCTTATAAATATCTCTCTATTATTATTCAGATATTTCGTGATATCATATGTGAATGTGATTCAAGTCATACAGATAACAATTACTTACACTCCGCTAGGTCGGCCAACTATATATAATAATACAAAAATAATGTCCACAGGAATATGCTAGTAATTGCATACGACCATGATTTTTTTAGATTTTCCGGTACGATTAAAATCTTTAATACGGAAGAAAGGGGGCGTATCGCCCCTAAGATTTTAGGGGAATTTCCTATTATATGGAAACTTAATCATATTTATTAATGTTTTTTGTAATATTAATATATTATATACTATATTTTTTATTTTAATATATTATTTTATTTTATTTTATTAAATTCTCAATTATTTTCTGTTTTGTATATTATAATTTTATCAAACATATTTCAAATATTTTTCAATCAATATTAATATATATATTTTTAGTATAGATAATTGAATCTTAATAATTGATTGGATTGAATTGGGTCAAATAAAAAATCAGATGAATTAATAAATAATTTTTAATTTTTATTTAAACTTTAGTATATATATGTTAAATATTATATTAAAACTCAGTGGCCTATGAGTTTTATACATGCTAGTACTATCAATTCATATAATTGTGTCCACGCTACTAGGTTAGAGGAAATATATATTCAACTATGTACATATTAGAAGTTGGAACACTGATTTTATAAAATTACTTTATTCTTCATTTTATTAAGAGGCTTAACAAGCGATTGTTAGATTGTTATGACCATTTATTCGTGTGTGTTTTACACGAATAGCATTTAACACGAGTTATTATTATCTAGTTGGATCAAAGGATCAAACACCCGATACAAATATCTGTATTATTATTCTTGAGATATTTTTCAAAATAGTGTGGCTTTGCTATCAAAACTTTCTTCTTTGTCTATAATTTTTTTATTAATGCATATTAAATCATTTACAGATAATATTACAGCTCATACTCTCAAGTCTTGAGACCATATGTGAATTGCAACCCAAGACCTTTATTAACTGATAAGTCTACAACTTATTTGATTGTCTCACAAGTAAATAAAATAACTTTTTATTTTGTCAAAAATAAGAAAAGGGACACATTACACAAACTTTGAAGGAGAAAATAGAAAGGGAACACATAATTTCATAGAAGTACATAAAGTCTAATGTTTCTGGCAGAATAATCCTAATAATGATTAAAAAAAACTATAAGCATCAAGTATGTTACTACACATGGTTCAACATTCAGCAACAGGAAAAGCTGATCCAATATTGTTTCCGAGACGATAGCACTTGATGTTAACTGAGTAAGGTCCAAGCTCCACATAATTGTTCTCCCCACCCATGTAGAAACACAATGTGTATAGAGCTATTTCAAATTCTGGGCTCACTCCAACCAGTGTGCTCGACACTGATTTCATCACACCATTCCATTCAAACTGGATTGTCAACAACTGGGTCTCCGAATCTGGCTGCAATGCAATTATGCACATTAACAAAATTAATCAGGATAGAACGAAAAAAGTAGTCGTCAAAAAAACTCAGAGACACAAAAGAGTTGAGCATATGCTCTTGCTGTACAGCCAGTTAGTTGCCGTAGCACAGGACTTTCGTGTCAACTGGTGAACTAGATAACATGTAGACACTTGGTTATCGAGTCAAGTTTGACTTTCTAACGATCATACCAAGTGCACAAGCTCCCGTATCAGCAGCAGGGTCTAAGTAAGGTCGCTATATACGTAACCTCGCCCTTTATTTTCATCAACGAACTGTTTCATGGGATTCAATATATACTTCGAACCCATGATCATTAAATTAATCAATGGCGTATATAAGTTGACATACTTAAAGGTCTTTAACCTGCCCCAAGAGTCCAAGACTAAGCCAGCCATAAAGAAGACTCGCCTCTTTATAATGAAAACTACCAAGAAACTCACTTGCATAAGAAAACTACAATCAAGTGCTTAATGTTGATTTACACTATTATCAGCTCCAGTGTCAACAATAGCTTCTTTGTCCTTCAGGAACTCTTTTAGCTCTAGGTTTAGCATCTTCTCAATATTTTTTTTATTAAATCATTTTCTCGAACATTAAAACTACATCTACAATTATGGCCAGTATTAATCCAATAATCTAGAAGGTTGTTAATTTAGTGAAGTTACGGCCATTCATGTAGCATTAGTTTCAGCAAGAAATAACAAACTATGCAATCAGTTGAACAGAATTTACTCAAAACAGGCACAAAACTACAGGTGTTGTAAAGCCTCAGTTACTAGACACAACATAAAGCATTCGGAATTAAAAATGTAATAACAGCTACGGTTCTCTGTTCCCTCAGTTGCTAGATTTAACATGAAATTAGATCACTTACAATTTGTCCACGCCTTCTTGGGTAAATATAACCTTGGTAGTCAACCCTCCCCTTCACTTCTTCCAGGTAAAACTGCATGAAGGGAATATCTATAAATATTCATAACTGGACCTTTTCTGGACAAGAATTATGTGATTATAGGGATGGATTGGATCATAATAAAGACAAGTTATGAAATATATATGGCTAGACAAAGAAAAGCAAGTATTTTCACAATTACCAGTAACAAGTGTTTGGCACATGATTACCTAGACTATACACGAGACACTCAAATACTTTCATATACTTGGAAACGAGACACAAATATATAGCACTAAAATAATTTGTGTGTGCAGTGCAAGTATTGTTTGAACGAAATCACCCAATATTTATCTAATGAAAGTTAGACTCGTTTCAGTTTCAATTGTGTGCATGTGCCAGGAATGCATAGATGGAAATAAAGAAGCTACGTGATATACACCTGAAGCCAGTTATGGAAACCTGAAACTGCTTGCTCTCCTTGTTGTTTAATTTCTCCAACGAAAACATGTTCAAAAGCAGAAGAGCTACTAGATGAACCCCCACGACCATAAAGATCAAACCAGAGACTTGCCAACATGCTTTTAAAATCTTGGTAACTCCCACGTATTATGCCTTTTGATGACAGATACTTATGAAGATATTTGATTGGTGCAGTTCTACTGATCTCCTCTATAAATGCTGATTCTTCTTGCTTCTCTTGAGATGTGACGACTTCTTTAGACCCGCAATGTGGATTATAATTGTCCAGAAGTGAACAAAACCGAGCAAAAGTAGGCCGCCTGAAAATATCCTTGTTCAAAGTGCAAAATAGGCTTCCTTCTGCCATATCATCCTTTTGATAAACCTTCTTTCCGTCGCCACAATCAATCTGATAGTCCTTTCCGGGCACTAGGCGGTTTGAATCAAGCTCCCAGAGCTTGTTGCAGGCTTTGGAAAGGTCATTAAGCTCTTCTTCAGAGGGTTCAATGCTAGCACCATATGAAATGTCATCAGAGTAATTTTGCTCACTAGAAGGGCGCTTGTAGTTATCCCATTGATCTGTACGTACCTATAAATGTATTATTGTCAAAGTGCTGCATTAGGACCACAGAGACATTCCACCATAGTTCTTAGAAATTGTGACTATAAAATGATTAGCAACATACACGAATATGCATGCTTCAAGTGTAAAACCTGCAACCAGAATCTAAATTCCAACCGGACCCGCAATTAATAAACAAAAGGGAACTCAGTATACTGTGGGATATAAAATACTGTAACACAGTAACACAGGGTTGAAAAGCAGAATTAACTTTATTTACTGATAAAGAACTGTTCTTTGGAAAAATAAACTGAGTATTTCTTCTTCTATGTTCTATCTGTTCCTTATGTAAAGCTCCTAAAAGAAATTAACATCCAATCATACTGTGCTGCAGCATTTTAAAGTAATCAACGATATTATAGATAGATTAATATGCAAAGAACTACTTAATTCAAGTATCTCCATTCGCTTCAACACCTTAATCCATCACGCTATTATCCAAATACACTATTTTTAGCATGTATTTTATATAGCATATGCGATAATTCACCTGTTGGCGTTGTCTTGGAGGCTTTTTGCCTACAGTCTCCCAACCATCGTTCTTTTCCTCATCCCTCTGTCAATTTACTCAAATATTTAATCTTCACAAATGACTATTAGTGTATCACTAGTTCACTGCATGAGATTAAATCAATCAAGAAAATGAAACAAAACCTGTTGCTTGCGATTTCTTTGACTATAATCATCTACCCTTCTATGTTCGTCTCTTTCAGACCCCATGTGCTGAGCCTACATTTGCCGCTTCAGTATCAGTATAGATAATTTGTCCATATATCAGTTTTACAATACTTTATTATACAAGGAAATTTATGCTAGTAAATGTATCGTCATGGTTATGGACCATGGTGTGCTTATATAAAGAAAGAAGATATTAAGAAAGTAGCTACTCCCTGATTTCTCTCCATACTTGACTGCAACCTTCGTGTCAGGTGTCACTTGAATAATACAATAAGAAAATAATCTTGTGCAACAGTGTCCATTTATTCAAGTAAGTTAAACTCAGTTTGCTAGAGTAGTACTGTAAAAGCTAGATGATACCGTAAACATATTGAAGGCTAGGCAGCAGAAGTATGCGACATTTTTTATACGATTCAGAACTCACTGTTTATAATTTCTATTAAGGAAAATTATTCTCCAATACTGCTATGCTTGCTCTCTACATTCCAGATTGTGAGTAAATTAGCAAGATTCATGCATCTTAAGAAACTTATCACCTTTCAAGTTTTACCTTGCTGCGTACCTATGCCCTAATACAGTGCCTGCAGATATCATAACGCATAAATTAAGCAAAATCTCAGACTTTCAGAATTCTTATTTTCACAAGTGTATTCCACCACATAAGTAACAAACATTTGTACTACATATATGCTCGGCCATTATAGCCACTTGTAGAAATAACAATCATTCCTTTTAAAAATATCAAATATCAAAAAAATTAGAAGGCTAGTTTTAGTCCAAGGTTTAATTTGATTCCAGTGATACTAGCTTATATATAATCCAAACGACCCCAACTTCCAACTTATAGGCACCTTTGGGCTATGTTGGTATCGTGAAATTAGTAATCCAGGATTATCCTCATTTCCTCCTAATAATCCCTCAAAATAATCCAGCTAACTAGTTTCCATAACTTTCTACATTTTGGAGAGACCATTATTTCCACTCTCCTAGAGTATTATCAATCTTATGAAAATGAACTAAAGATAAGTAAAGATATACCAAGAAATAATTAAGCATCAATTTATAGTGTATCATTTAAACAAATTGACCCACATCCTGAAATCATTGATCCCACAAAACAAACATTGCCGCAGAAATTGTAGAATTAACTAAAAATAATCAAGATTACCTCCTGGGGTCGCCTAGAAGGCCGCGATCCACTTGAATCCCACTCATCATCATTCCTCCCCTGCCTCTTTTCCTACAAGATGAAATCCACTTTTAATTACAAATTCAAAGAATTCAAAATCATTAAACTTTCAAGATTTTTAATTAATTAAAAAATAGGTACCTTTTTGTTCCACTGATCTTCCCCATCATTTTCCTGTTCCTCGGACACCACCTAATCAAAATATGAAACCCCAATACAATACTTAAATAAGATCACTAGAAAACAGTGAGTGATTATCACTTATACATACATGGTCCATGTTTACAACATATTTGTATGTATGAATACTAGTATTATGGTAATATAAGTGATAAATGGTAACCTGAGCCCAAGAAGATCTGGATCGTTCATCACGAGATTGAGAGTTGGAATGATCATCACGATCGTTGTCACGATTATCATCTTCTTGTCCCATGGCAACATTCACCAAACCCTTAATAAGACCTTCCATTTTATTATCACAAGAAAATACACAAAAATGTTCTTGAAAATAATCTCACGAAATATATATGTGCTACTACTACAATACAGATTATATGCTAGTTGACATAGCGAGTAATGGCAGTAATGTAATTTTGTGTGTGTGCATGTGAGTTCAGTTGCCGACACTTTCACTCATGATATATCTTGTGGTTGGTTATCTTCCTTCCTAAACATTTTTAGTTATTATTATTATCATCTCATCCTCCAGCGTGATCAAATAGCTGGAGTGGTAATATCTTTATCCGTCCCAGGTTTTTGTAAGGGGTTTTATATCAAACTTTTCACCGATCTCATCAAAATATATCTAATGGCTCATCGATATCCACGACGATTCATTTAAAACACTAAACTCATAATATATATCACTCCATTAAATACTTAACGGTCAATATGGATTAACCGTTAGTATGCTGACTGGGCCTATTAGGTGGCATAATACGTGGATATTACATGGCCAAATAATTAAAAAAATAAAAACATTACACGTCAAAACCAATAAATAATAAATATAAATCAGCATAATAGAGGGGGAACTCAATACATGCAATACACTATACACACACTGCTACACCGATTGTTATTCCATATCTCACCTTTCATTTTCAACTGGGCAAAACTCTAGTGCGATTGAAGGTTTGAAATTGTTTGAAACTTACATTTATCAACATATCTTCCATTCCAGAATTGATCAGAGTTTATCCACTATGATTAGTTAAGGTACATAACAGGGTTTTTAGGGTTTTTAGGGTTTTTAGGGTTTTTAGATAACTAATGAAATTATGTAGTTTTTTTTATCGATTTTTCATATATTATTCTGGGTTGTTTATATTATATATGTGTGTGATCTTGATTTGTTATATTATTATACATGTCATATCATGTGAAATCATTTTAATTGATTAGAGTTTGTATATATTTGGATATAACAGTATGTCCACGTACACGAACATAGAAGTTCATCATCATGGTGAATTTGTTCCCCATCCTAAATGCTACTATATTGATAGAAAGATTGATGTGATTGAAAATGTAGATACTGACTTGTTGTCGTTTCGGGATTTGGAAGATTGGGTTTTCTTGTGTGATTATAAGCCTGAGTGTTTATTGTATTTTAAGAATAATGGACATAATTTTGCAAATGGAATCAGATTGTTATATATGATGATAATTATGTAAGAGATATGATTTATGTGTGCAAGCCTTATGCTAAAATAGAAGTGTATGTCGACAATTCTCTAACTGATGAAGCAATTAAGGCTAATAAAAATACCGATGATGAAGCTAACAAGAATGATAATGATCAAGTTAACAAGAAGGGAGCTGTTGATTTTGAAGGCAATGAAGATTATGATTCTGAGGAACCTGAATATGAATATAAAGAGAACTATTATGATGAAACATCAGAACTTGACAGTGGAGGTTCAGATATCCATGATGATAGTGATGAAGAGTTCGTAAGAAACAAGCAGAATTACAAGTTTGTGAAGGAGGGTATGAAAGAGTGTTGGAACAATTACATAATGTATATATAACTTATATAATCTAGCTCAGCATGTACAGCTTATACAATTAGTTAGACTTGTAATAGAATGGTTGTTAGAGTAGTGGAGAACAAGTTAGTCTAGAGTTGTATATATAGTCTTGTAAACACCTTTCTAGTTTAATACAATATACATATTTACATTTTATCGTCTTCTTCGTTCTAACATTACATGGTATCAGAGCAAAATGATTTGTAACCCTAATTTTCTTGATTGAATATTTATTCTATTTCCAAAGTTGTATAGTTACACTGGAGATTAGATCTCAAACGATGCTTAATTTCACCGGTGATTCATCAGCGATCTTAGCTCGATCTTAGTTTTCCGGCGATCTCCGCTTTCTGGCGATTTCATCGATTTTCTTCTTCTTTATGGTGATCTCTTGCATAATCTTGTAAAAACTCTAATCTGTCACTGTCATTTCATTGTGAATTCTTAGTTCATAATTTTGCGTAATCTTGATTCATTCATGTTTTACAAGCACAGTTCATAAGTGTTTTATACCTCTGTGCATCTATCGTTTGTGTCTATAATGTTTATCTTGATTTTGTTCACATCTATACAGTTCATATAGTGTTTCCACTTCGATCTTTAAATCATTACACAAATTGCCCTCAAACGGCTCATCTTCATCATCTGCTGTTTAAACTCTTCGTTTTGATCAAGATAATCATTTACATCTTCAAAACTCTGGTAGTCCTGGTATGAAACTTGTAGACGATTGCTTCGATGGCACTGGTGTTGGTAATTGGAAAAGATCTATGACAATTTCACTATCAGCTAGAAATAAGCTCGATTTTGTTGATGGTTCAATTCCTAAACCAGCCTTGACTTCTCCAACTTTTAAGAGCTGGTCTAGATGCAATGATATGGTAATCTCTTGGATCCTTAGTGCCTTATCAAAACAGATTGGTCGTAGTATGATCTACTCAAACTCTGCTCATGAAATATGGAAAGAATTGGAGGCAAGATATGGTGTTTCTAATGGTACTCAACTATTTGGACTTTATAAAGAACTCAATGTAATTAATCAAGGAAATAGAAATGTTGTTGATTATTTTACCAAGCTCAAGATGTTATGGGACGATATAGACTCTTTGTGTCTCATTTTCGTGTATACTTGTGGTTGAACTTATGGAGCAGCTACAAAAATATCTGGTTTTCATCAGGATCAACGAGTTATCCAGTTCCTCGTGGGGTTGAATGAAACCTATAATGTCATGCGAGGCTCGATTTTGATGAAATCTCTTCTCCCTTCGATTGGTCAAGTTTATAGTCTGCTCCTTCAAGAGGAAACTTAGAGGGATATTCATTTTTCCACTACTTTCCGGACAGATGCAGCCTCTCTAAATGTCCAAGTCAACAGGAACCCTCATAATAACTTTTCGACTCAGTCATCACAGTACAAACCAAGGCCTGATACTAGGACCAATTCATCTCTTCACTGTTCTTACTGCAAGAAGGTTGGTCATCTAATAGACAAGTGTTATAGGCTTCATGACTTTCCTACTGATTTCAAATTCACAAAGATAAAGAAGTATGCAGCAAATGTTGATTCATCCGGCTCTCCTCAGCATGGTACTTCCCTTATTCCTCAACATCACAATAATAGTACTGCATAATATGTTATTCCTCCCTCTGCAGGATTGACTCCAGAAATATATACTCAGTTTATCAATCTTCTCAAGTTAGCTCAGCCTCCTGAAACATCTCCTTCTGCAACTAATTTTGCTGGTAACCCTCTTGATCTCCATTCTTCCATTGCTTGTTTAACCACTTCAAATGTTGTTACTTGGATTACTGATAGTGGAGCAAATGACCATATGGGTTTCAATAAACAATCATTCACTTCTTTAACCTCTTTATCTCAACCATTGAATATATCTCTTCCTAACGGCAATAATATACCAATCACACTTGCTGGTACAATCCCCATATCTCATAAAATCATCCTGAAAAATGTTTTATATGTACCCAGCTTCACTTACAATTTGTTGTCTGTCACTAAATTGGCTCACCAGTTGCAATGCAGTGTACATTTCACTAATGACACTTGTTATGTGCAGGGCTCTTCTCTGAAGAAGCCACTGGTTCTTAGTAGATCGCATAGAGGATTGTACTTGTTTTCTTCTCATGCTCAAATTGGATTATCCTCCATGATCACACAAACTTCAAATATTGTTTCTTCTTATAATAAATCTTTACTATTATGGCATGCCAGATTAGGGCATTTACCATTTACTAAATTGAAAACTCTGAAACTTTGTAGTGACTCTGTCACAGAACTTCTATGTACTGTTTATGCTAAGGCAAGGCAACAAAGATTGTCATTTCCTAAAAGTCAAATTCACAGTACTAGACAATTTTAACTTCTTCACATAGATACATGGGGTCCTTATCAAACTTCTACCTATAATAACTATAAGTATTTCTTAACTATAGTTGATGATTTTACTAGAGCTACTTGGACACACTTGTTAACTCATAAAAGTAATGCTTTCAATTTCATTAAGGATTTCATTACAATGATTGAAACTCAATTTTCATGTTCTGCTCAAACTGTAAGAACTGATAATGCATTAAAATTGGGACTCAGCCATGAAACTTCTGCATACTTCTCATCCAAATGCATTACTCATCAAACTTCATGTGCTTACACTCCACAAAAAATGGTGTTGTGGAAAGAAAGCACAAACATCTCTTAGAAACATCAAGAGCTCTATTATTTCAATCTAACCTCCCAAAGAAATTTTGGGGAGAGTGTGTTCTAACAGCAACTTATCTTCAAATGTTTTGCAAGGGAATTATCCTTATGAACTTCTATTTCACACACCACCAGATTATTCTACTTTGAAGCCATTTGGTTGTCTTAGTTACATCATCATTCCCAAATCTCACAGGGACAAGTTTTCACCCAGAGTCATTCCTTGTGTTTTCATAGGTTATCCATATGGCAAGAAAGCTTACAAATTTCTTGACTTAAAAACCAACCAAATCAGAATATCGAGGGAAACAATTTTCCATGAACATATTTTTCCTTTTGTCAAGATTTCTCCTGATTATTTTTGTCCTATACCAGCACCTGATACATCAAACACTATCCCTAGTGTTGACACTTCACCTCATTCTGTTACTCACATTGAGTCTAATTCCTCAACTCAGCAATTATCTGCAGAACCACCTCTCATATGAAAATCAAATAGAAATTCTAAATTACCAACATATCTTGAGGACTATGTGCATCCTCTACAAGCTCACTACACCGATTTCATCTGTTCTTGTACCCTAACCTCCTTATGTGACAAATCTCCTCACTTCAACTATTTTTCATCTGTTTGTTGAACTGTCAACACACCAAATTATTCTCATGTTCCAGAACCTCACAGTTATGAAGAAGCATACATTCATCCTGAATGGCAACAGGCCATTGCTACTGAATTCTCAGTTCTTGAAGCAAATAACACCTGGTCTGTGATTCCCTTACCACCTGGCAAAATATCTATATCATGTAAATGGGTTTTTAAAACTAAACATCATGCAGATGGTTTTATTGAGAGACATAAAGCTCGTTTAGTAGTAAAAGGATTCACCCAAAAAGAAGGTATTGATTATACTGAAACCTTCTCACTTGTGGTTAAAATGACTAATATTCGAAACTTGGTAGTTGTTGCTGTAAAAAAAGGATGGTATTTAACCCAATTGGATGTTAATAATGCTTTCCTTCATGGGGATCTCCATGAAGATATCTACATGAAGCCCCCACCTGGTTTAACATTACTTCCTGGTCATGTCTGCAAGCTAGAAAAATCTTTATATGGGCTTAAACAAGCCTCTAAAGAATGGCACTTCAAGCTTAGTTCAGCATTATTCTCAAGAGAATACAAAACATCTAAAAATGATTGTTGTTTATTCTACAAAAGATCAGGTACTTCTATTATTTTCTTAGCAGTGTATGTCGATGACATTCTTGTCACTGGAGAAACATGGATGAAATCAATTATGTTAAACAATTTTTGAATTATAAGTTCAAAATTAAGGATTTAGGTCTTTTACACTATTTCTTAGGTCTGAAATTTCACAGACTTCCTACTGATATGGCTGTTAATCAGAGAAAATTCACTCTCGATCTTATCAAGAATTTTGATTGTTTTGATTGCAATTCAGTTGCCATCCCCTTGGATTACAATCACAAATTATTCCATGATCAAGGTACCTTGTTGTCTGATCCTTCTATCTACAGGAAACTAGTTGGCAAACTTAATTTCCTCACACACACACATGACCTGACATTTCTTTTAGTGTTCAACATCTAAGTCAATTCATGTCTTCTCCTCGACAACCTCATTGGGATACTGTTATTCATGTTCTTCGCTACCTTAAAACCAATCTTGAGCAAGGATTATTCTTTAGTTCTTCTCCAAATTATAATCTCACAGCATATTGTGATGCTGATTGGGCTGCTTACCCTCACACTCGAAATTCTGTGAGTGAATTCATTATAATGCGGGGTGACAGTCTTATCTCTTAGAAATCAAAGAAGCAACATATTGTATCACTCTCATCTGGAGAGGCTGAATATCGATCTCTACGCAGGTTAACTTCCGAACTTACTTGGTTATCCAGATTATTGGCTGATTTTGATGTCCCCAACATCACTCTTATTCCCGTTAAATGTGACAACCAAACTGCTATGTACATTGCAAAGAACCCAGTTTATCACGAACGGACGAAACACATCGATATTGATTGTCATTTTGTTCGTGAAAAACTTTGTTCAAGCCTTATTTCACTGTCTTATGTCCCTACCAAACTATAGCTTGCAGATGTTTTTACAAAACCTTTAACTAGTCTACAACATCATGAGATTATGTCCAAGTTGGGAGTACATTCCTTACCCTCTAACTTACGGGGGATGTTGGAACAATTACATAATGTATATATAATTTATATTATTCAGCTCAGCATGTACAACTTATACAATTAGTTAGACTTGTAACAGAATGGTTGTTAGAGTAGTGGAGAACAAGCTAGTCTAGAGTTGTATATACAGTCTTGTATACACCTTTTCAGTTTAATACAATATACACATTTACATTTTATCGTCTTCTTCATTCTAACATTACAAAGAGTGAGATTATAATGAATCGGACTTTGACTATGATGAGTTAAGGTCAATTGGGTCTTCCAGTGAAGATGAAAATAATAAGACAGGGTATGTTGGTCCTCCAATTATATCAAATAAAAGAAGAAGACCGGTCATATGAGTGACCAAGCACGATAGAAATGAGAAGATCAATTGGGAGGCAGGAATGGCATTTGTGAATATGGATGAATTCAGAAAATTAGTGAAGGAGTATGGTATTAAGGAGAGAAGGGCTATAAAGTTTATGTCAATGATGCAAATAGATGTCAAGTGAAATGCGAACCAGGATGCCCTTTCTATATATGGGTGAGAAGAAGAAGGGATGGTGATATTGTTGAGATCAGGACTTTACTTAACGACCACCTATGCAACTGGTCTGGCATTTTTTATTCGATGACTGGAGATCATGTTATAAAACTGTAAGAACTGTTTTGGGATCCAGTTGTGTATAAACTGATACATACATGTGTTCTATTTTGCCACCTAATAGGTCCAGTCAGCATACTAACAGTCAATCCATGTTGACCGTTAAGTATTTAACGGAATGATATATATTATGGGTTTAGTATTTTAAATGAGTCGTCATGGAGAGCGATAAGTTACTTGATATATTTTGATGAGATCGGTGGACAGTTTGATATANTATATTTTGATGAGATCGGTGGGCAGTTTGATATAAAACCCTTTTTGTAAGACATATAAGCCTAATTCGTCAAAAAAATTATCATCTAATCCTTTTTAAAATCATAGGATAAAGATAATAGTTTTTGTTTATAGGAAGATAATAGATTATATTCATATATTTAATTATTTTCTTTTTATTTACTATTAGTTTATTTATAATTGTATTTGGAAAATCACTATACACTTTATAGGTATTTATACTATTATATATGTCAAAAAAGAAAAGGTATTCAAAACTATCAAAAAAAAGTACTCAAAATAAAAAGGCCGGAATAAAAATATATTGTACAGTGAAATTTGGTAAAAGAACCGACTGTAAAACAGTATATTTCTTATTACCAACAAGGTCGTGTTCCTTAATTTCACTGATATTTGTAATCTGATCTGATTTGATTTATTAATTAAAAATAAGAGAGTAATCATTTTTTTATAACTTTCTTTTTAAATACACATACACGATTGAGATTAAGGTGGAATTAAAGTAATATACTCCGGCCCACTTCTTTCGATCTTCCATGTCCGACAATCGCTTGTCATAATCATGTATCCGTTATAATTTTTCGCGGATCGTATAAACATTGAAATTTTTTGTGAATTAAAGGGTCACGTAATCTATCCGCACTTCTGTAGGGCTAGCTATGATTTTTTTCTACCCGCAGAAAAAAATGCGGATAGATGATTGGACAACATTCGCTTGTTCTAGACCAAAATCTTGGTTAAGATGCTCAGAGTAAGTCTAACATTTTCCTTAAATGACCTCATAAACTCAAAAATAGGGAATATGACAGAAAATACAACTCCAACGATCACTATCACTGGGATATTCTAAATTTTACTACTCATGTCTATTAAGAGGGATTCTCTAGTCATCCCCTATTTTATTTTTATGAATAAAATATCACTTTCCTCCTTTTTTCACTACTTTTTTCACTACTTTTTTCTCATTTCCCTCATTGTTAGATTCAAATTTATTATTATTATAATAATGAGAAATAAGAATAGGGATTGTTGTTGGAGTTGAANGGATTGTTATTGGAGTTGACACTAAAATTAGTGTTCTTAAATTACTAGGAGCCATTATTTAGGCTTCTCAATGGGGTGGAGTAAATAGGTAACCCATTCCGAATGGGGCAACCCCGCCTCGATTATATGGGAAATGGGGCAGTGACGGAGATTAATTATTTATCTCGTTAATATATGGGGCGGGTATAATATTTATTAAATTCCCGTGGGATTCCCCGCCCCGCCCCGAATAATATATACGAAAAGTTTTGAGTGCTTAATATTTGAAAGTATTTTGAAATTTAAATATAATATATTTATGTTCGATTAATCTTATTTATAAAAAAAATAATGAATAATAATGATTAAATAAGACTATATTTTTTATGGATATTTTGTATGATACTTGTTATTTATTGAATTTAAATATTTTTAAAATTATTAAAAATATATATTATAAAATGGACGGGATGACATGGATCGGAAAAAAAAATATTCGTGTGGGGCAGACATGGCGACAAAAATAATTCTCCGCGGGGAACCCAACGGAGATGGGGTACCCGTGGGGCGGGAATGTGCACTAAAATAATTTCTCACAGGGGACCTCAACGGGTATGGGATAAATGAAATTGATACAGGGCGGGTATGGCAAATAAGATCCCCGATACGAACCCACCTATTAAAAAGCTTACTGTTATTTAATACAACCTCTGTCCCGCCCAATTATTAACGTTTCGGAGATAAGGTCCAGCACGCATTTTAAGATGCATATAAAGTATAGTTCCATAACTTATTTTTAAATTATTTTTTTCTGAATAGAAATTTAAT
>QRFB01012089.1:11881-26997 GCA_008931105.1 Oenanthe javanica | reverse complement strand
CTCTGATTCTATGAAAGGAAGAAAAAAGTACAAGGACGTAGCTGATGCAGCCCAAGCAGCATTTGAATCGGCTGCTGATGCAGCAGCAGCTGCAAGAGCAGCCGTGGAACTCTCTCGCTCTGGGTCATATGATCCAGATGATCAAAATAGTCCAGGTTCATGGTCGAAAAAGGTATCTAATACCTCTGAGCCTAGAGTTCCAAATGGTCGATGGTTAGACAGAGAGGAATCTGAGATCTCTAGCACTTATCATTCTGTGCATGAAGATGAAGAAATACAAATGGCAGATAATGATGAAGGGTCCAAAATGAAGAAGAATGCAAGAGAAAATAATAAATCATTATCTGGTTCAAGTCCATATGATTCTGATCATATCCCGCAAGGAACTAAAATTGATGATGAGGATGGCATTGAAAAACCTAGAGCAGAACGCTCTTTGCAGCTAAACTTGGAGAAAAGGCCTATGTCGATGAGGACCAGGTCGGTGTATAGGTAATGAAATGTGGTTGAGTATCAGAAGTTATTCACGTTTTGCGAGTTGCGGGTATATTAACCCGAGTACGTGCATTGTATATAGCTCGAGTATTGTGCATTACATATATTTTCAATCTCACCATGTGAGTTCCATTTTATTTGGATAGCAGTTTCTTTATGATATGTTAGTTTTATGCAAAGATGGAATTATGTATTTGCTAGGAACCGTTACTTTGATATTATTGTTATGATTATTTGATACTAATGTTGCATGCTCTGTTAATATAGGAAGCACATCATTTCGAATTGAAAAAAGATCCTAACAGTTCTGAAAGATAATAGGTTGACATATCAGAATTTTAGCAGAGTCTCTTATCATTATTCTAATTATGTGGTAAAATGAAACAGGTTAGTNTGACATATCAGAATTTTAGCAGAGTCTCTTATCATTATTCTAATTATGTGGTAAAATGAAACAGATTAGTGAGTAATGAAGCATTCATGTTTGCACAAACCCAGAGAAATAAATAAGTTAATCTAATAATTTATTTTTCCATTCCATTATAACTATGCATTGAAATAGTGTTTTTAATTTTAATTCTATATTGTAACTATAGACTAATATTTAGTACTTGCACAACAGAACTTATGTTCTAAAAACTGCTTGCCAAAAGTATCAATCAGTATCAGTATTGGTGAGAAAAAACAAATAAAAGTAATAAATTAATTATTCTATTAAAATTAAATTTCCTTATATTTTAAAATTTNAAAATTAAATTTCCATATATTTTAAAAAAATTGAAGAGTTCAAACACATCTGCCACGAAAATGTAAAGAAATGAATGAAATTGTGATACACGAGTATTCCTAGATATTCATGTTATTTTCATATAGTATTTAAATAAATACGTGCTTTCAAAATTCATTTAATAAAAAAGAAAAAAGAAAAATAGTGGTTAGATTCCGACAGTTGATTATTGAAGAACATAAACACTTGAATAGGCGCGCACCACGTGAGCCCACTCCGATCACTCACCCCCTAATCTCCGGCCAAAACACCAAAAATGGCAACAACCCCAACACTAATATGCACCACATTTTCAAACACACTCAACCCCTCCACTTACAAACTCTATTTATCACCACCCATCATCGAACACAGCCATTTTGTTCCACTCAGCTACTCATCAACATTTTCTTCACATCTCAAACTGATGCACTTGAAAAAAGTTGAGTGCACTTCTTGTAATGCTACTCGGCGTAATTCGATATCAGGGGATAAAGCTAGTTCAGATGATGAGGATGGGAATGTGAGAAAAGTGTTTCAGTTCATGTTGTGGGCTGCTGAAGGTGTGTATATTGTTTGGCTCTTCTTGCTTCCTTATGCTCCTGTAAGTTTTCAAAACCTTACTTTTGTTTTAGTATAACGTAGGCTGGCGTTCAGGTGATAACTTTTTAGCGTGAGAATTAACAACAGAATTGTTATTGTTATGCACTTTTCGTGTATATTGTTATGTGAAGAAAATTAATCTAATATTGTTATGTCTAAAATTTGTATGTAGTATGTTCTGTTTTCATGATTTGTAACTGGAGTTTTGGTTGGCATTCTAACATAACATAGTATGTGTCTCTTAAAGATCTGTCAACCTAGCGGTCTCGAATTGCGAACTCTCGATATCTTTAAAAATGTGATATCTGAATGAACAATCTTTTTTATAATGTTTTTTGGAAGTTATTCCTAAATGGTACAAGAGTGTTGATCTCTAAAATGATAGAAGATTTGGAGGCCTGCAACCAATTTTTGCGGACAATGTCTTTCTAGGAGTTGCAATATGAGCCCTGAAGCAAATGCTCAAGTACAATATGAGTGATTAAAGGGGACATTTGACATTTAAGAAACTCGATTTATCTTCGAGGTTTATTTTTCATTTGTATAGCTATAAATGGAGATACAAAGATAGGAATCCTGGTGTTCCCCTTGAATGGTTATACACGAAACAAACAGAGAGTAAGGTTTTTATGTTTCATGAAAAAATTGGGGATTCTTCAATTTGATTGAATTGTGGCGTGATTCAGTCATTCGAAATTATCCCAACTTCAATACAAAAGTTCATTTTTATCTTTAATTTCTGTTACTTATTTTTGGGGGTTCTACTTGTGTGTTTATGCCTTATTAAATCCTTCTATTTATGTTGAAGTTCTGCATATAATAGGTATCATTCATTTCTTGTATTCATATATTAAACATTTTTGTATCTTGGTGAAAAATATTATTTATTTACAGCTTATTTATTCTACCTGCAGTCCCGTTTTAATGCAGTTATGGTATAAGAAAATTGGGTTGGGTGGCAAGGATGTGCATACTATGATTTCATTTTACCAGTACTTGTGACTTGTGATAGAGATCTTCTCATTATATAGTGTCATTTTCCGGACTCAAATCTCCTTTGTGCAGGGAGATCCTGTATGGGCAATCAGTTCAGACACAATTGATTCTCTCGTGGGACTATCTCTGAACTTTTTCTTTGTACTTCCTCTTATGAATTCAGGTAATATAAATTATTAGTGCTTGAAAGACTTAAAGGATAGTATGAACTATGAAGCTTCTTCTTTCACTCTATTGAACTTTTTTTTGTCAGAGTAGTTGGAATCCGCCTGATTGATGCTCCGGTGCTTCACCCGGTAAGAACATTTCCGTTCATATCACAACATGTGGTCTATTGTCCAACTCTTAATTTTCATGGCTCATATCCAGATGTCCGAAGGTTTATTTAATTTTGTCATTGGATGGACACTGATGTTTGCACCTGTGTTATTCACTGATCGTAAACGAGACAGATATAAAGGCTCATTAGATATATTATGGGGCTTCCAGATGTTCCTCACAAACAGTAAGCAATCCATTACACTCCTCTGTTTCCCCCCACATACATTTGTCAACTATTAGATAGAACATGGGAAACTGAAGCTTGATTTTTAGGTTCACCAGATCGTATGGGAATGATTTTTCTGTCTTCCCTTACATTTGTATCATCTATTTTAGATGATTGTTTTTTTTATGAAGTTAGATTTAAAATAAGAAAGACCGAGAACTAAAATTAGAGGGAATGCAACCCAACTTGGCTTTTTTGCAGAAAGAATATTGATAGATAGAAGCGCAAGCATTTGCCAGAATGCTTCAAAAGCAATTATATTGTCTTATCATTGCATTTTCCTTTGATGACCTCTCATTATTCCTTTTCTTTTTGGGGATTACGCAGCATTCTTGATACCTTACATGGCTATACGTCTAAATGAGGCTGATGGCCAATACACTCCTAGAAAGACCTCTCAATTAGGTACTGTCATGACCAATGGTGCAGCAGTTGTTGGACTGATTGGTGGAGCTGTGTGTTTCATATCCATATTATGGGCTCTCTTTGGCCGAGAAGATGGTAATTTTGGTACTCTCACAGAAAGATGGGACTTCTTGTTAAGTTATCTAGGATCAGAAAGACTTGCTTATGCCTTCATATGGGATATCTGTCTCTACACAATTTTCCAGCCTTGGCTTATACACGATAACCTACAGAATGTTCAAAAGAGCAAGATTAGTATTGTGAGTTATCTTAAATTTGTACCAGTAATTGGTCTTGTTGTTTACCTCCTCAGTTTGAATCTTGATGAGGACTTCAGTTTGAATCTTGATGAGGAGTCCTAACTGAATGCTCTATTGGCTACATTTGTACATTGACTGATTATGGACGACTTATTTACATATGTTCTTCGTGAAAAACGCTGATAGAACACGGGCAGAAAGTTCATGTGATATGGCCTGATTGTAGTACCATAGTTTTAGAGTTTATGCATATCAGAAAAAATTTCTTTGCAGATTTGCATTAAGTTGGGATTCAAATGACCCTTTTATATAATGTTGATTTCCCCTTTGAAAATAAATAAGTATACCTAATGTGATAGATTGCTAGCTTTGAACATTGTTGAGTAGAAATAATATACTGAAAAGTCTGTTAAAAACAACAAATTTGTATCTCTACTTTCAATTTTTATGACAGGATGATTAAATCGTAAGTTACACCAATTGTGGATGGAAATTGAATGCAATAAACTAAAGAGTTTTTACGACATAATCAGGATGTAAAAAGAAGAATCAAAGGTTGCCACTCTCATTGTTTTGGGAAAGATTAAAGATTACTATTGTCCTGACAAATTGCCACCACTTTGTTGCCATAAGTTGATGATATCAGTAGCCTGATTCAGAAGAATAATCATCTTCTTTTGAGATATCCACGGCTTGCTTTCTAGTGTAGTCTTAAGCTCTTCCCATGCATCTTTCCTAGGCCAGAAGTAGTAAGGACTCAATGGAATGGTGCCATGGCCTGGTATTTTCTGGTCGAGAGCCAGGCCGATGTTCTTCTCCATCCATATAAACTTCAACACTAGTGTCGGCTTCTCCACTGTCTTCACCCCTACTTTGAGCTTCTGCAGAATCAACATGTCAAAAAAAAAACAAGAATGTCTAGATAAATGGAAATAAAACTACAGGTAACCAGAATATCTTTCACAGAACTGTATTCAAATCTCGAGAAGTAATCATACATAATAATTCGACTGTGTTTCTAAAGTCTGAGTTTTCGAAGTCACAGGAGAACAATGAGATATAATTATAGTAATATAATTAGAAATGATTGCCTTGTAAGATTCCAACCTACACAAATATGCAGAAATTTTTTCCTACAAAGCATTTCAGTTGCTCAATTTTAGTATTAAACTATAAATCAAAGGAGCTAACACCTCCCCCTCCCTGTGACAACGCCATTGCTCCAAATTCTTACTCTCTTCACCTATACTTAAAAATCTAATATATCGAAATTACTTCTCAAAAATAAAACACAAGCAAATATATGAACCTCAGGTTCTTGAGCAGGGACAGACTCTGAAGCTGAACCATCCACCGAAGTTTCCGAAACAAGTGCTTCGACTTCTGCAGTTGCTGAAGCACACAGGCTGCTGATTCTTTTAAATGGTTTGCTTTTAATGACAAAGTTGTGTGATGAATGNCTCTCATTGTTTTGGGAAAGATTAAAGATTACTATTGTCCTGACAAATTGCCACCACTTTGTTGCCATAAGTTGATGATATCAGTAGCCTGATTCAGAAGAATAATCATCTTCTTTTGAGATATCCACGGCTTGCTTTCTAGTGTAGTCTTAAGCTCTTCCCATGCATCTTTCCTAGGCCAGAAGTAATAAGGACTCAATGGAATGGTGCCATGGCCTGGTATTTTCTGGTCGAGAGCCAGGCCAATGTTCTTCTCCATCCATATAAACTTCAACACTAGTGTCGGCTTCTCCACTGTCTTCACCCCTACTTTGAGCTTCTGCAGAATCAACATGTAAAAAATAAAACAAGAATGTCTAGATAAATGGAAATAAAACTACAGGTAACCAGAATATCTTTCACAGAACTGTATTCAAATCTCGAGAAGTAATCATACATAATAATTCGACTGTGTTTCTAAAGTCTGAGTTTTCGAAGTCACAGGAGAACAATGAGATATAATTATAGTAATATAATTAGAAATGATTGCCTTGTAAGATTCCAACCTACACAAATATGCAGAAATTTTTTCCTACAAAGCATTTCAGTTACTCAATTTTAGTATTAAACTATAAATCAAAGGAGCTAACACCTCCCCCTCCCTGTGACAACGCCATTGCTCCAAATTCTTACTCTCTTCACCTATACTTAAAAATCTAATATATCGAAATTACTTCTCAAAAATAAAACACAAGCAAATATATGAACCTCAGGTTCTTGAGCAGGGACAGACTCTGAAGCTGAACCATCCACCGAAGTTTCCGAAACAAGTGCTTCGGCTTCTGCAGTTGCTGAAGCACACAGGCTGCTGATTCTTTTAAATGGTTTGCTTTTAATGACAAAGCTGTGTGATGAATGTGGCAATGACAAGGCCTGGTGCTTCACATTGCATGAAGGTAAACTAGGACATGTAAAGGTGCCCTTGATGCCTGTTTGAACATACATGGATAACATTTTTGTATTTCAGAGATACAAATGTTTTGAAATGGTAGTTGAAGTGATAGCAATAGGCAATAGCCAGTGGCATGGGAAGTTTGGATAAGAAAACACAGTGTGATATTTCTGACCAGAGGAAGATATGGTTAGATGGGCCAGATTTTGATTTTAAAATAAAACTATTCATGTTTGTCTTGTGGCCCATCAGGTCCAATGTTAAACAAATTTATGGGCTTTGAAATTTAAGCCTTTGATTGACACAATCAATCGCAAGTCACAGCCGTATAAGCTTTTGAAACTATTCATGTATGAGTTTTGTTCATTCCAAACTCATACTTGGTGTTTGGTTTAAAATTTTAAATTTTAAAACTCATATCTAAAACCTACAAGATATGTGTTTTTGATACCTTAGGTGGTACGAGGAATCAAATTAAAATTTATTTTTTTATTTTTTTTATAAAATTACATGTTAATTCTTGAAATAAAAAATTTATAATAATATTGTTTAATATTTGAGAAATAATAATGATTTATTTTTCATGTTAATTGCTTGTATTTTTTTAAAAAAAAATAAGGAATCAATTCATTAAACAAAAATCATACGGTATCTATAAATATAATCGAAATTGGACACACGTTCAATGATATCACTGTTAAATCCTTTCTTTTCCTAGAGAGGAAACCAAACGATTTGAATATATGTACTTGTTTTCACCTGACTTTGAATGTAGCAATCAACAATATGTGTGATCTCATATTAACCTTCATATGAATCAAATCCATAAAAATCATGCCGATCTATAACCTCGGTCATGGAAAACACCAAAATATAACAAAATAAAAACCAAACTCTCACAAGGAGAGATTAACAAAACCTAAATAAATTGAGAACTTATTGAAGAAAAACAAGATTTTGAACAAGAAAAATAAAGGGATTGGGGTTTTACACTAATGAAAATCGATGGAAGCCCCTTCAAAAATCTTTACTAGAGACTAGGGTTTAGAAGAGAGAGAGATGGGCTTTTCAGGTCTGCTGCTTATATTGTTTTATTCATTAAAAAAAATTGTGATATATGCACNTGACAGGATGATTAAATCGTAAGTTACACCAATTGTGGATGGAAATTGAATGCAATAAACTAAAGAGTTTTTACGACATAATCAGGATGTAAAAAGAAGAATCAAAGGCTGCCACTCTCATTGTTTTGGGAAAGATTAAAGATTACTATTGTCCTGACAAATTGCCACCACTTTGTTGCCATAAGTTGATGATATCAGTAGCCTGATTCAGAAGAATAATCATCTTCTTTTGAGATATCCACGGCTTGCTTTCTAGTGTAGTCTTAAGCTCTTCCCATGCATCTTTCCTAGGCCAGAAGTAATAAGGACTCAATGGAATGGTGCCATGGCCTGGTATTTTCTGGTCGAGAGCCAGGCCAATGTTCTTCTCCATCCATATAAACTTCAACACTAGTGTCGGCTTCTCCACTGTCTTCACCCCTACTTTGAGCTTCTGCAGAATCAACATGTAAAAAATAAAACAAGAATGTCTAGATAAATGGAAATAAAACTACAGGTAACCAGAATATCTTTCACAGAACTGTATTCAAATCTCGAGAAGTAATCATACATAATAATTCGACTGTGTTTCTAAAGTCTGAGTTTTCGAAGTCACAGGAGAACAATGAGATATAATTATAGTAATATAATTAGAAATGATTGCCTTGTAAGATTCCAACCTACACAAATATGCAGAAATTTTTTCCTACAAAGCATTTCAGTTGCTCAATTTTAGTATTAAACTATAAATCAAAGGAGCTAACACCTCCCCCTCCCTGTGACAACGCCATTGCTCCAAATTCTTACTCTCTTCACCTATACTTAAAAATCTAATATATCGAAATTACTTATCAAAAATAAAACACAAGCAAATATATGAACCTCAGGTTCTTGAGCAGGGACAGACTCTGAAGCTGAACCATCCACTGAAGTTTCCGAAACAAGTGCTTCGGCTTCTGCAGTTGCTGAAGCACACAGGCTGCTGATTCTTTTAAATGGTTTGCTTTTAATGACAAAGCTGTGTGATGAATGTGGCAATGACAAGGCCTGGTGCTTCACATTGCATGAAGGTAAACTAGGACATGTAAAGGTGCCCTTGATGCCTGTTTGAACATACATGGATAACATTTTTGTATTTCAGAGATACAAATGTTTTGAAATGGTAGTTGAAGTGATAGCAATAGGCAATAGCCAGTGGCATGGGAAGTTTGGATAAGAAAACACAGTGTGATATTTCTGACCAGAGGAAGATATGGTTAGATGGGCCAGATTTTGATTTTAAAATAAAACTATTCATGTTTGTCTTGTGGCCCATCAGGTCCAATGTTAAACAAATTTATGGGCTTTGAAATTTAAGCCTTTGATTGACACAATCAATCGCAAGTCACAGCCGTATAAGCTTTTGAAACTATTCATGTATGAGTTTTGTTCATTCCAAACTCATACTTGGTGTTTGGTTTAAAATTTTAAATTTTAAAACTCATATCTAAAACCTACAAGATATGTGTTTTTGATACCTTAGGTGGTACGAGGAATCAAATTAAAATTTATNTCAGTTGCTCAATTTTAGTATTAAACTATAAATCAAAGGAGCTAACACCTCCCCCTCCCTGTGACAACGCCATTGCTCCAAATTCTTACTCTCTTCACCTATACTTAAAAATCTAATATATCGAAATTACTTATCAAAAATAAAACACAAGCAAATATATGAACCTCAGGTTCTTGAGCAGGGACAGACTCTGAAGCTGAACCATCCACCGAAGTTTCCGAAACAAGTGCTTCGGCTTCTGCAGTTGCTGAAGCACACAGGCTGCTGATTCTTTTAAATGGTTTGCTTTTAATGACAAAGCTGTGTGATGAATGTGGCAATGACAAGGCCTGGTGCTTCACATTGCATGAAGGTAAACTAGGACATGTAAAGGTGCCCTTGATGCCTGTTTGAACATACATGGATAACATTTTTGTATTTCAGAGATACAAATGTTTTGAAATGGTAGTTGAAGTGATAGCAATAGGCAATAGCCAGTGGCATGGGAAGTTTGGATAAGAAAACACAGTGTGATATTTCTGACCAGAGGAAGATATGGTTAGATGGGCCAGATTTTGATTTTAAAATAAAACTATTCATGTTTGTCTTGTGGCCCATCAGGTCCAATGTTAAACAAATTTATGGGCTTTGAAATTTAAGCCTTTGATTGACACAATCAATCGCAAGTCACAGCCGTATAAGCTTTTGAAACTATTCATGTATGAGTTTTGTTCATTCCAAACTCATACTTGGTGTTTGGTTTAAAATTTTAAATTTTAAAACTCATATCTAAAACCTACAAGATATGTGTTTTTGATACCTTAGGTGGTACGAGGAATCAAATTAAAATTTATTTTTTTATTTTTTTTATAAAATTACATGTTAATTCTTGAAATAAAAAATTTATAATAATATTGTTTAATATTTGAGAAATAATAATGATTTATTTTTCATGTTAATTGCTTGTATTTTTTTAAAAAAAAATAAGGAATCAATTCATTAAACAAAAATCATACGGTATCTATAAATATAATCGAAATTGGACACACGTTCAATGATATCACTGTTAAATCCTTTCTTTTCCTAGAGAGGAAACCAAACGATTTGAATATATGTACTTGTTTTCACCTGACTTTGAATGTAGCAATCAACAATATGTGTGATCTCATATTAACCTTCATATGAATCAAATCCATAAAAATCATGCCGATCTATAACCTCGGTCATGGAAAACACCAAAATATAACAAAATAAAAACCAAACTCTCACAAGGAGAGATTAACAAAACCTAAATAAATTGAGAACTTATTGAAGAAAAACAAGATTTTGAACAAGAAAAATAAAGGGATTGGGGTTTTACACTAATGAAAATCGATGGAAGCCCCTTCAAAAATCTTTACTAGAGACTAGGGTTTAGAAGAGAGAGAGATGGGCTTTTCAGGTCTGCTGCTTATATTGTTTTATTCATTAAAAAAAATTGTGATATATGCACACCTTAAATGTATTTTTGCACACCCCTATATATAATTAAATCAAAATAACCTTAATTTTATATGATCATTACGCAATATAAGGTTCCTTGTTTATTATGTTTACCACCAAGACTTCAACTGCATTTTTTCTAATTTTCATAATACATTTTCAAACAGTAAAAAATTATATTAATGTGTTAATTTGAAAAATTAATTCTAATTCTAATATTCATATATTTAATTAAATTTTATTATGTATGTTTCTAATCTACTATTAAATGTAATTTAAAAATTATTATTACATTTTATAAAAAACAATGCGTCAACTTATTTAAGCAAAATAAAACTACTAACAAGAATCAATAATAAATAATTTACATTAAAATAATATATATTATTCTGATTGTTTTTATAAGTAAAATTTATTCTAATTTTTTTAAATTAAAAATTTCTACTTAGCGTGAACAAAACTATTTTCAGTAACACATTTTTAAAGAAATTGGTATTCTACTAAATATTTGTTTATAATTAATAATTTTAATGTTGAAATATTTATAAACTTGTGTACCTAAATTGTTATTATTTGGATTTAAAAAATTGTATAATACTTTTATTTATTTGTTGGATTTGTTTATATATAATTATGTTTTTCTTTTATAAAAATAAATATAATAATAAATAGTTATAAGTTATGTTTTAATAATATAAAGTTAAAAATTTAATTACAAATAGATTGTAAAAAAAATTGTTATAACTTAATAAGAGTTTCAACTAAATAATTGATATAAAATATAATAAGAATAATATAGTCAAGTGCATGAAAAGAGTGTACATGAATAAATTTTTGATGTGTTTATATAACCCACTCTTAAAAGATATAGTAAATTAATAAATTCATTTCACTATTGAACCAAACACGTAATATCAAAAATCACACTTCATACACATATCAACTTAACCCAATTCATATTCCAAACCGATACCAATTCGTGAACCAAACTGCATTTCAATCCAACGTCTTTGGTTTACACTTTCCGGACATGCCAACAATTACTCGCTACTACTTTCTTCATATTTTTTTAACCTTTTTTTAGCTGTTAATTTACTTTCTTATATCATCAATTATTTATAAATCTCTCTCTCTGGTTGTTTGGTGTTTGTACTTTGGACTAACCAAAGAAGAAACAATCTCTCTCTCCCTCCCATCTCTATAAGACTTGAAAACGGTACGACCTCTCCCAACTCTCTATCTCTTTCTTAATCATCTATACATCTCTGTGTGTGTGCGCATCTCTGTTAGTTTACATTTTCGGTTTGTCATTTAATTTCTACAAATTCGATTGATCCACATTTAAATATTATATATATATATATATTAATGAATCGCATGTATGTAATCTAGTGTGTAATTGATTACAGTTATACGCACACTGTATATTCTTCAATTCCTAATAAAATTACTCATTTAAACTCGAATTTTCATCCAGATCTCGTAGTTTTGTTAGTTATTTGATTAATTACGAGGCTAGATTATGCTGTATAATTGTCATAGTTT
The DNA here is from genome assembly GCA_008931105.1 of Oenanthe javanica. Lineage (NCBI taxonomy): Eukaryota > Viridiplantae > Streptophyta > Magnoliopsida > Apiales > Apiaceae > Oenanthe > Oenanthe javanica. Next base: position 14,873 of record QRFB01012089.1, on the reverse strand, counting down.
GCTTTGGTGGAATAATTTTCAGATAAGTTGCAATCGTTTTTTCGTTTAGTAGTGTTATTAATCTGAAGTCATTTTCCGAGTGAACGTATTAAGAATTAGCTCATTTTACTGGGAATGAGTATGAGTATTGACTTTATAAGCTGATTGTTTTTTTGTTTTTTTGATTGTTTTAAATTGAAGACATAATAATGTCGAATGTTGACGAGCCGTTGTACCCAATAGCCGTGTTGATTGATGAGCTAAAGAATGAAGATATACAATTGCGACTGAATTCTATTAGGAGGCTTTCGACTATTGCTCGTGCTCTTGGGGAGGAACGGACTAGAAGGGAATTGATTCCGTTTTTGAGCGAGAGCAATGATGATGATGATGAGGTTCTTCTTGCAATGGCTGAAGAGTTGGGGGTGTTTATTCCCTATGTTGGAGGTGTGGAATATGCTCATGTTTTGCTCCCCACTCTTGAAACTCTATGCACCGTTGAAGAAACTTGTGTCAGGGACAAAGCTGTGGAGTCGCTTTGTAGAATTGGATCGCAGATGAGGGAGACTGATTTAAATGACTCGTTTGTTCCTCTAGTAAAGGTTGGTTGACGGTTATATAAGAGAATTATTATTGGCTGTGTGATGTATTAATCTATATCTTATTGGCAGTGCATTTTCAGCAAAATATTAAAAATAAAGTATGATAAAATAGTTTGAAATTGCATGATGAGAAAGAAGCAAGGATATGTGCTATTATTTCAGTATGCTTTGGGTGTGCTCCTAAATATTTGAAATTATTTACATGCTTGTTGCTCTTTTTCCCTTTTTTACATTTTTACCTTTTTAGTATTTTATATTTATTCAAGATTTCCTGAAAGTTTCGTGTTCTGTTTTTTTCTAATTTTTTATACCTACATGCCTCTGGAGATTTTAATGTATGGATATTAGGAAGGTGGGTGGTCGTTTTCTATGGAAAGTCAGCCTTTTAAAAGGGATTTACTATATAGGGAAGTAAAAGAGGTGGATTGAAATATAGGAAAGTAAAAGGAGGTGCAGAGAAATCAGATGACATATAACACCTTGCTCTTGAGTTTTTTTAGGATTGAAATCAGATAAAAGTAAAAGAGGTGGGGAGAAAACTTTCATCAGTGTGCTCACGAGTAGGAGTGAAAGTAGATAAGATACAAATGGGAATAAAAAAGATTGTCTAGAAGGATATAGGATTATATTTGAAATTTAAAACTATTAAGGCTTTTGTTCATTTTACTTCCCTTTCATCCCACACACATGAGCTAAATTAACCCACTTTAGTTCCTTTCATCTGATTTCCTCACCATGTAAACTTGCGAGAAGGATGTAAAAGGTTAATGGACAGGAAAATCTTTATTTTTCTCATAGAGTTTATTCTATGCAACTCAAAGACCTAGTTTAATTGTTCACAGTGTAAGGCGCTCAATGCATAGAACAGGAAGTTATAGTTTACTGTTTTAAATTTACTCCCAACAGCCCGCCTATCGGGTCACATTGTTGTTAGAATCTTACTCTACCCCTTGTGGTCCAATTACGATAATACCCGAGGGTAAGTTTGTATATACAATATACATTAACACAAGTAATATGTTAATTATCATTTAGAACAGTTTTTTTGGTAGTTTTTTGGCTCTCTTTGCATTCATTGTTTGGCCTTGTTTACATCGNCATTGTTTGACCTTGTTTACATCGAATTTTATATATTTTTATAATATTTATTAGTCAATTGGTAATTTGTAACTTGCTTTAGTTGGTACCTTCAGAGGTTGGCAGCAGGTGAATGGTTTACGGCTCGAGTCTCTGCTTGCGGATTGTTTCACATTGCATATCCCAGTGCCCCAGAGATGTTGAAAACTGAATTGCGATCAATATACAGTCAGTTGTGTCAGGATGACATGCCTATGGTTAGGAGATCTGCTGCTACAAATTTGGGAAAGTTTGCTGCAACCATTGAACCGGCTCATCTCAAGACTGATATTATGTCAATATTTGAGGATCTTACCCAGGATGGTAAACATTCACTTTGGGGATTCTAAAATTTAATTTTTTTTTTTTGCGGTGTATAATTTGCAAATCATTGAAGAATGCACATCCTAAGGGATTGGTAGATTATATTTGTTGATGCTATACCAATTTTGCAGTGGTGTTGATACTGCAATTATCGAAATGTCATATTGTTATTTCAGGAAGTGTCCTACATCAGATTAAGGTTTCTGTGAGTTATAAATGGGTGAGCTGTTAATATACGATAACTGTGTCTATTTCACATGTCTGCAAAAGAATATGTTTGTGAACTGCTCAACAACTTTATAGGTAAAACAGTAGTGGTACTAACTGAAAGGTGTTAGAGGCTTAAATAACATTGTGGTGGGTCTAGAGCAGATACACATATTTTTAAATAATTAGTAATCTACTGATCTTGCAATAATTAACTATACTAGTGGGTATTGAGTCTTTACACTGTAGCCCATTTGACTTTAGAATAGAATAGAGAAGGAAGAAGGGAAAGAAAAGTGAAAGGACTTGGGAATTAGGATCTGTAATTCAGTGCAGTGGGAGTTTGATCTATTGGATTTGTAGTTGCTGCGGAAGCAAAATTATGTGAGCATTGAAAATGTTTTACATTTCTATTTATTGTCAAATAAAGTAGAAGATTACTGACACCTTGACGTTTTTAGTTGTAGTCTTATTTGAAATTCTCAAAGAAATTTCTAAAATGCATGATAATGATTCTTTTTCTATTAGATCAAGATTCTGTTCGATTGCTAGCTGTTGAAGGATGTGCTGCTCTTGGAAAGTTGTTGGAGCCTCAGGATTGTGTAGCACATATACTTCCTGTTATTGTCAACTTTTCTCAGGTGCAGCATTGGACTTCTGCAATTGCTATCCCTCCTAACAAATTAATCTTTAGTTGCACCTTTTAATCTTCTTATTCTACACTACATGCTCTACTTCATGGATAAAAAGATAATTCTACCAAA
>QRFB01012088.1:0-26997 GCA_008931105.1 Oenanthe javanica | reverse complement strand
TGCTTTTGTATTTAGCATACAGTTTGTAGTCTGCACCAATCTTCGTAACTTTTGGAAGGGTCACTTTTTAATCTGGAAAACCCATCTTTAGTCTTGAGAGTTTATTGACTAATGTTTAAAATTTCAAGCGCTTTAACGATATTATTGACTAATTAACTAGGGTTTATGGGAGGGAGAATTCACCTTTCCGCGGTTTAAAACTGCAGAAAGGAAGTTGTCATTTTATATGTACCGGTTGTTGTTTTCCTTTCCGCGTTTCGAAACCGCGGAATTTCCTCCTTCCCGCGGTTTAAAAGCGCGGAAAGGCGTAATTTTTTTTAAATCATGGTCACCCATCACTTGATCCAACAGTTCAGAAGTAGATTGTTAAATAACTGGTACCTGACAATCGATTGTCAGGAGCAGGACCCATATTTGATATATTGTTTTGTTTCGAGGGGAAGAGAATCTCAATTATTATGTGTTTATATAGAGATTATTTATGATTGGTATAATTATTGTTTTTAGATGGAACAAGATGAGACAATCATTAAGGGTTGGTACTTGCTAGGTTGGACTGGTGCAAGTTTGCAACACATATTATTGTAGTACGTACATTTCATATTACACACACACATTTCTGATCAAACATTTCACTCCCTTTGAATTTATTAATTTGATACCAAATATTTTACTGTGTTTTGGGTCTTCCGACAGACTAATGAGAGTAACTAACTGTAAATTTACAAATCATTTCTCTTGATCTGAGCCGTGCAATGGCGCAAGTGAACTGAGTAGGAATTGGACTTTGAGGTCAAGAGATACCATTGATTCACTAAAAAAGTAAGTATAAATAACATATGACCTGTTTAGCCTGCCTTAAAATAAGTCTTTTTGGACTTATTTTCAGGTAAAAATTTCATATTTTGATAAATGTTTTTTATACAAGTATTTAATGTATATTTGAGATTCTATAAGTTGCAAAAAAAAGTTAACTTTTTCAGAAAAAAGTTAGGAATCTCTAACTTTGTCTTAAAATAAGTTGACTTATTCTGGAAAAAAGTTCCCCCAAACACCCCCATAGTTTGCGCTCAATGTAAATAACAAAATGACCTTTAAGGTCTCTAGCTCAAGATCTCTACAAACTTGNCTCCGACAGACTAATGAGAGTAACTAACTGTAAATTTAAAAATCTTGATTCACTAAAGAAGTAAGTGTAAATAACATTGTTTGCTCTCAATGTAAATAACAAAATGACCTTTAAGGTCTCTAGCTCAAGATCTCCACAAACTTTGGTACGAATCTCTCATCTGGACCACACTTGCAATAAGAGCTGCTTTATTATGCATCAAATCCTTTCCTTTCTACATTGCTTGAGCAAAATATCCTATATAGGGAAAGAACTACATGGATGGGATATCCAATGCTTGCAAAACGTCTTTAAAGTCAAAGTCACGTGTTTCTTTGTTGAACCTCTCAATCAGTTTGTACCTATTGTCATTCAGGTAGAAGGATTGTGTCGTCTCCAAAAGCCACTTTGCCTCGATGTCTGTAAGCTTGCTAGCAAACACAATATCCCCACGAATAAGAACCAAGTCCTTGGTTTCTGCAAATTCGGTGTAATAGGAAACCGTGAAGTAAGGAGTAGCTTCGGTTCCCCTTGCTTTGTAATCTTCAAGACCAGTGAAAATCATATGTGGCATCTGCACTGAAAAGATTTTTCAGGTGAATTATTGATACTAGAAATCCTATATATACAAGTGCCTTCAGTGCACTTTGACTTGACCTTACGCATGTGAAGTAAAAAAGTTTAATTCCAAAAGCAGATTTGAAATAGAAGCTTCATCAGTTAAAAAAAACATTTGACACAAGTTACCTACATTTCTCGGTGATATTGACTATATTAATAAGTTTACTGGTTAAGACTTAAGGTACAATCAAGTTTGTCAGTCATATTTGGTGAATCAACCATCAGCTTCCTAGAATATATATTCCTAACTTGCACAAGGTTTTCTGGTTCGGTATTGGCAACTTCTGATGCTCTCTCCGTCCCATATTAATAGCACTTGTGAAAATTTCACACATCTTAAGAAAATTTAACTTCCACAAACTTTTCCCATTCCTACTAATATTTATTGCATTAATTCAATATGTATATGAAGGGGAGACGACACTAGAAATAACTAAATAAGAGGGTAATGTTGGAAATTTGCTTTAAATATAGAGATAGACAAATAATATGGATAAAAAAAACTCCAAAAGAGAGTATTATTTTGGGACGGAGGAGGGCACACACAATTCTAAATAGAATAGGCAGTCAGTTAACACAGAAGCAAACCTTGAGCAAACATTGTTGTATAGCCACTTCCCTTCTGCACGGGCATGACAAAATATCGGCTGCAGGAATGTAAAAATACGTATGATATGTTATGTCATATGTGTTATGTATTTTGTAATGGTAACATATTTAAAAAACAAATATACTTTAGGATTACCAGTTGGCTGCTCTTTGTTGAAACAGATGATATAGGTTTGCTTTCATTGATGCCCCAATGTGACCTCTTCCCAAGTGAAACTATATGAAACAATCACACACAAAGCATGAACTTAACTAACATTTGAGATATGAATTAACATGCACATGGAGAAACCTCAAGTATTTGTGTACATTTGGATAACAGGTAATTATGATTTATGAAACTTAACTTTATTACTTGGAATTTGAAAGAGCACATTAGGAACTTTCTCAGTCCGTGGTATCCACATTAAAATGTATATAAGTTTTAGAATGTCTATGAAGTTGTACAAAACTTCCACTTAGACAAACGAGAACATCTGCAGGAAGAACCATGATTCCACTTCACAGTTTGAGGTTCTACAGATCTACTGAATTGCTACATCCATAATATATATAATTCCTTTGGCCAACATCTGTAAGAAGAATCATAATAACATTTCACCAATTGAAAATCTACATACATACTGAATTGCTACATGTATATATTTGATGTTGAATATATATAGCTATTAGAAAACAACACGTTTGGCCAATATGGGTGACTGTAAATATAGGCTTATAATTGCTATCATAAATAGTTGCAAAAAAAATCTAATTATGTGTCTACTCTCTACTAAAAGAAACACACCACCCATGGATGATAGTAAGGAAGAGAGAAGTGAACGCGACATCCCAAGCAAGAAGGAGAAGTTAAGACCTATGATCCTATCCTAAAATAATATCTGAATTACGTCCGAGAACAGTGGTCTCCACTCGCTAGTACATTACTAGGGGTTTTATACTCTGCAGTGTGCACCAATCTACAGTTGGAAGAGGATCCTTGGATGTTGAATAGTTGCCGTGAAAGGAACTAAAGTTAAACAAAACAATCCATCTGATAGCATTCCATTTGACATACAATAGACAACTACGTAACAAGATACAAGCAATTATATCTTGGATCTACGCTTAAAAAATCCTTGCTTTAAAAGTTCCTCAATGTGTATGTAGTCGTTGTCTACTGGCAGAATGTACATGTTAGCAGTGTAAGTAGTAAATTATACGTCACATATTTTAACAATAAAAGCACAAGGGTCAAATAGATGGAGTTGAATGCTACAATAGGATGGTTCAGGTATAACAAGAATTAGAGAATTACATCATCCCAAATGTCTGCAAGATCCTCAGGTGACTGAAGCTCTGCCCTCCTTATATCAATAATTGATCCCAAAGCTTTCGGTTTCAGTGGTGTAAACCCAGAGGCAAAACTTGATTTCCTGCACGAACCCAGCGAACCCCACTTCAAAAAATCATTAAACTTCTGAAGATCCATTGGCCGACTAAAACCCCCCACCGGAGACTTCACAACTCTCGAGACTCTATTTGCAAACCGATACATGTTCTGCATCCCAGTAGCTGCAATGCAAGTTGATTTCTAAAAATACAATCTTGATCCAGATCATGCCTATTCACATCAAATTTGAAACACGGGCAAATGAATTTCACATAACCCCACTTGGGTATCGATAATTTGAAGCCTCAAGAACCAAATATCTAGCTCAATTCCTATTCTCATTTCTAAAATTCATAACCCAATACTACACATATCTTTTTTTTATTCTTATTTTTAAAATTCATAAACAATAGTACATCAAATTTAACACAGGAATAAACACAAACACTTTATATACACCTACACTATCAGCTCATAAGAGAAGCTAAAATTAAACTGCTGATAACAAACAACATATAATACAGGAAAATAATAATTCTTGCATATTTGTGCAAGTATAAGTATGCAAATATTTAATAAAAATGCAAGCTTTACCTGAATATGATAGATTTAGAATAGAGTCCGAGTTGAGTTACAACTCAGTGGCGGGTTGGTCCCCGAGTCAGATTGCCGAACTAATGTTGAGTTGAGAGGAACTGTACTAGGTTGATACAAAGGGCAAATAACTTGACAAAAAAATTAATTTTCATTTTTAACAAATCGTATATTTTATGTTATAAATAATTAAATTAATAGATCAAAGTAAATATCCCTTCGTTCTCCATTAACGAGTCATTTACCCTTGAATAATGCTAGTGGACTAAATAATTTTTTCAAAATGATGTGGCATGATTCATATGTTAAGATATGTAGTTTTGATTGATGTTATTGATTTGAGAAATTTGTTTGGTTTCCTAACATTAATCTTTATCCTTTTATGCGTATTTTAATATATACAAGCTTATAATCCGTGCAAAGCACGAGATAAATGACTAATATTTAAGTAAATTTATTTTCGTATTGGAATGGCTCTGAGGAATGACTGTGGTGATTTTGTGTCTGGTATGAGTAAAGCAATCAGGGGGTATGCATCTGTCATGGAAGCCGAAGCTATGGGGGTGTGGGAAGCGCTCAGATGGATTGAAACCAGTGGGGTGCAACAAGTTATTGTGGAAACAGATTCACTCCTGGTAGAACATGCATTAAGGCAAGACATTATTTACCACTCAGAAGTGGGGGATGTTTTGAATTCTTGTCGGGACATCCTACGAGTTAGAAGAGACTTGAGCATTAAATACATTCGTAGACAAGCAAATAGACTAGCTCATACAATAGCTAAGCTACCATGTTTGTCTGGAAGTGTGGAGGTTTTTTATTCTCCTCTGTCTGATGTGTTGGAGATTTTAAGAAGTGATTGTATGAGTTGATTTTAATTATATTATATTGAAATATACTATAAAATTTTATAACATTAAAAATTTATCTTAATATGCGTGCTATATTGTCATATTTATAATAAATTAATTAAAAGAGTTATTTTGATAATAGTTAAAAATTATATATAATAAATAAATTTTTAATAAATATGTATATTATTTGGATTTATTGGTTTTACCTTGTCAAGTTTGAGGCAACATTCTATGCTGCATTTCAGAAGCGAGCCTGTCCGTCTTCTGTTGACTTTCTTTAAGATTGCTCCCCTTCTTGCTGGCTTTTATTCAGAAACCCAGGTATTAAACATAAGATTTAGAGGTTTTATCGAGAAAGATAATGCCACTTCCTGCATCAAGGTGATTATGGAGCAACGTGCAGAATTTAAATCAGGAGCTGGTATACCGGAAGTATATGATGCGTCTCTAAGTCTTCAGTCCGAACTTCCTCTGCTAAGGAAGTTTATGTGGTATTGGAAGAAAACAATATTTATATGGCTTAGCATGACTGTTTTTACGATAGAATTGCTATTTTCTCTACTCTGCTGCAGTCCTTTAATTCTTCCAAGAAAAACACGAAGGGGTAATAATGGTAATATTGGTGCTCCACAAAACGCCAGGCCTGTTCAAATGTAGCTGAGCATGTTTTTATGATAGAAGTGGTTTTATTACTTCTAATGGTTGATCAACATATTCAACACTATCAGGTTATACAACTCTAGTATTCTAATTTTCCAGTATTTATATGAAGTACATGTCAGCATATAGATATATTGTATAAGGTTTTCAAATGGTTGTTACACTTGTGGATGCACATTTCCATCTGTTTGAGTTATAAATGACTCAATAATTTTATAATCAATCAAGTTAATGTTATCAGCCACTATGTCGGTGAGAAGCAAGTAGGTAACTGGCCATAAGTATTATCNGTAGCCAAATAGAATTTATAATTGTGAAAAGCAACATTTTAGGATTTGATTAACTATAATGATTATAGTCTGACACACGCACATTATTGGCAACAGGGATATATTTATTTGATTAAATGTTATGATTATATACTCTTACCATATTATTGGCAATATTGATTTATTTGATTGATTAAATGTTATGATTATTTCTTAAATTTATTCACAGGTATGGAGAGTTCATATGGTTTTCATTAATTGAACTTTACCACCTCTTGGTGAACTGCTCGCAGCTGATCACGGGTCAGTCATTGTCTGCTGTTCCACAATGTAAGTATATGGAAGCTTATTGATTTCTGTATATATGACACAGAATAGTAATTACCTTCTGAAGGTATATGCTTGGCATGCTTTTCAAACAAGACAAGATATCAAGAAAATTGTAAAATTAGGAGGGATTTCATTTGGTTTCCCTCTGATTGTGTTTTATGCATGATTTGTACAAGACGGTAACTATTGAAACTTACTGTCACCTACTTGACTATTTGTGCATCTTATTATAAGTGATATTGTAAACATACTGGTCAATGTATATATGACAGTATATTTTACTTAGTTAATAATTAATTAATCTAAGTAAATATTAATTGATTGCATTGATAAAGCCACAATCCCTAACAATCTCCTCCAATTTATTTTTATGATAAATACAAGTACAATCCTATCTCAAGTTTAGCTCCTCTAGACTGAGCAAATTTTCAACTTTGACCTTCACTTCATCTTCACTTCTTGTCTGCTGTAATCCTTCCATATAACCCCTCAAGAGCTTTCAGTTCCTTCTTCTCTTCATCTGTCTTGGCATGATCAGAGACATAATTTAAGACTAGTTTCACCATCTTGTGAGAAAGATTCCTCAACTCCCTGTAGGTGTAGTAGTTATCAAGTGTCCCGTTGGTTACGCATAGCAAATTCATTCCAAACATGTCTTTGACAAATCTTTCTTTTGTAGAAGAGTAGACCTGCTTCACCCTGAGTTTGTCTATGGATTCATCCTCTTCTTCTCTTGATTCAATGATCTCCCAAACTATCTTGCTTAAGTCTCTTTCAAATTCCAGGAATGAACCTGTAGTCAGTCTGAAGATTTTCCTTAAGTTTTCATTGTTGAGCACCCTGAAATTGACAGCCTCCACTTCAATACTATCAACAATGATTCTCATGGGCCCAAAAAGAACTGGAGAAATATAGTTGGGCTTTTTAGAGAATTGATCATTCAACATTGCATTCTTCATGTCAATCTCAGCCTCCTTGATCCTTTCAGAAATTTGCTCCACCTTCTTCTTTGCAGCTTCAACTTCTTCTTCAAATTTCTTTTTCTTCTCTTTCTCCTCTTTCCTCTTAGAGTCACATATCTCCAGTGCTCTATTCTTTAGATCAAAAATCTCATAATTTGTGATGTTAAACAATTGCTTCTTGATCAGTTCAGTGATGTGAGGGTCATTCACAGACATATTTTTTAACTCCTCAAAAGTGATTTCTTCAGCAAAACCACCAGAATTGTGGAAGATAATTCTGTCAGGATTTCTGAGAAGACATTGCTGTGTCCTCTCATACTCAAACTTCTTCTCAATTTCCCTCTTCTTCTTGGCTTGAATAATTCTCATAACACTTGACATGTACTTGCATTCCTTAAGATAATGATATTCCTCCAACTGCTTCACCAACTTTTCAAGTAGATCCAAATTTTTGTCCTATAGAGACTCTATACTCCAAAATTCCTTGATTCCATCTTCACCTTCAAACATTACCCCATCTGAGTAGACAATAGTCTTAGGCTCTTCAACAGCAGTGAAATCCAAGGAGTGAGGCTTGAAGGAATCCATCAACTCCATAAACTTCTTTATCAACATACCTCTCACCACCTGTGTCCTCATGTCTGTTCCTTAAGTTAAGAGCAGCATTTTTCTGATCAGAAAATAATTTACATCTTTCATCTCATGACTCAATTCTTCTACTGCTCCATTTGAATAAAAGAGAATCATCTTGTTGAGAGAATTTACTTCAGACCATTCAACCTTTACCTTGACCAGAGATTCTGCCTTTGATTCTGCTATATTGTTTATTATTGGTCTTCTAACATCTAGACAATCCTCATGAAGCACCTCAGACATGAACTTCCAACCTTTCCTACTAGGCCTCCTGCTTGAATATGGTTTAGGCCTTTCTGCCCTAGCCTTAATATATTTCTTTGGAATAAATATCTTCTTTGACAATAAATTTTGAAGGGTTACTGTCAATTCAGGTTTGACAGCAGGTTCTGTGACAGTATGTTTCACCTTATCACTCCTGACAACATCTTTTTCATCATTTTCAAATCCAAGTACTACTGTCTTCATAACCTTCCCTTCAACACCATCTCTATACTCCTTCTCATCCTTCTCTTTATCTTCCTCCACCTTATTTCCAACTCCAAATGACCCTTCACCATTGTTGTGTTGGCTGGAACTACCACACTTCATCTCTCTCTTCATTTCTTAGAATTTGCTTGAAATAGTCAAAAGCTTCTTTAAATGATCTTGGCCTACACATGCTCACCCTTTCAAGATTCATAAATCTGTATTTTCTATCTGTGGAGCTACTGAATTTGATGCCCAATGGATCCTGAGTTACTTCTGGTAATTTCTCAACTATCAGCTTCTGCAAAGTCCTCTTCAGATTTTCATTTAGCCGTGACTTATCTGTTTTGATTTTAAGTTTGATTGCTTCTATGACTGCAATTTCCTGCCTACTCAGATAAGCCATGCTTACACACCAACTAAAACCTCCTTCAGTTCTGACAGAGATTACCCACTTGTTGCTTTTAGACACCATCACAGTTGCTCCCACTGTTGACTGTCTCATTGAATCAGAAAACTTCTTGGAGTCTATGTTAGATGAGGCTCTTAGATCATTAATCCTCTTGTTGAACTTTGCATCCTCAAAAACTCTACTGTTTTCATTCTCATCCACCAACAGGATTACAGCCTGCTCATCATCAAGATCTTCTCTTTCTTCTATTATCAAATCATCACTTCCATCTTGAAAGAGATTCTCTTTTCCTTTTCCAGCTACATGAACCACTGAATCCTTCTTCATTGCACCCACCCTCCTTAATCGCAACACCTTTCTCCTTTGGTCTCTCCACCAAGCTTTGTAGTAATCTTAGCAGCCACACTAGACAACAATGCTAGTTGACTCTCTCCCTGAGATGCAGCTTGAGTTGTCTCCTTATCACTCCTTTCTGCAAACACTTCAGCCTTATCACTCTTCCCCCCCTTAGTTGAGGTGGCAACTGCAGGGTTTGAAAACTTTGCATTGAACTCTTGAAGCTTGTCAAATATGGTCTTGAACCCTTCATTCATTGTTTGCTCCAGACTGGCCATCCTGTTCACCAACTTGACTTGATTCCTACGCACTGTATCCAGATTCTTTAACAACTTTGTGACTTTATGTGAAAGGGATTTCAACCTTTCATCAGCTTGTTTAGTGGATTTGGAGGTTGTGGTGGTTCTCACACTCTCTTGTTTTTTCTGAGTGATCTCATCACTCCTCACAAACTCACTCTCAAGGCCTATTGCCTTCGATATTTGGGCTCCCACATTTTATTTTTTAATCTGGTCTTGCTCATGGCCCTCTCCTTTTGCCTGGGTTTTTCCCAGCCCTTCATTTTTATGCTCACTTCTCTTTTCTTTTATCTCTCTTTTTCTTTTCACACCCTTACTCATCCTAGGTGCAAGAGACTGAGCAGATACATCTTGCACAAGAATTTTAGATTTTACCTTTAGCAGAGTAGAAATAAGAGTAGAATCATCATCTTCATTCTGTAGGGAAGTGGTGGCCATTGGAGAGCTGCTGTCTAGATTTTGGAGGTTGACAGCTTCTGTGGCAGCTTCTGCAAGAAAGTTACTGTCAGGAGGATTGAAACAACTTTGTCATTAACATCTACTGAGGCTGTAACATCAATTTCTTTCACCCTTTGAGTAGAAGGTTCTTGTGGATTGCTATGATCAGTATCTTCCAATTATTGGAATAGTGCATCAACAGTTTGATCTTCAAAGTTAGCAAAGTGTGATGCACCATAATTGAATGAGCTGTGTTCCACATTTTCTACCCTACAGTGTGAGTATCTTCAAGTTTGGGCTTAGGTTAAGTGTATTCAACTTGTTGTGCAGACTCTTTACAAGATGCCATGAGAGACTGACCAAGTACAATAGATGCCTCATGTTGAGAGGAGACATCTAGAGATGTGTTTTTGTCCCTTTTAAGAGATGTGCCCTTTTGGGAGGACACACCCTGGCTAATAGAGGTTTATACCCTTGCCTTCTTTCTCCTAATCTCACCAGGGCCCTCTGTGGGTTCTGTGGACTTACTACCACCCTTATTTGCTGCATCTAGTGCAGTTTCACCACCTACCTGTGGAAAGGCTTCTATCATAGGTTGAGTGGTTCTCATCCTTCTAGAAGCCTGATCCTTTTGAGAGGAACCAGACCCTTGACTTACAAACTTGGTGACTCTAGAAGACCGGACTCCTTCAAAGGGTTTAAAGTGTGGGTTAGGAATGGAGAGATCAGCACCATTCTCATCACTCAAAGAAAATACATGGTAGTCCCTAACAATTTTTAAATTCAATCTATTTATCGTAGAAAGCATGAAATCTGTTATAAACAAACTCAATTTAATGGTAAGGGGTTTGCTGGTTAACAAGGAATGAGTATTTTTCTTTAGAGTTGGAGACTCCATGCATTGAACACTATCTAAATTGATTATGCCTACAACAGAGTTAATTATAAGCATAAAGAATCTAGGGTAGTAAATTACCGGTTTCCTGGCTTCTTTCTTTCCCAGTACCAGCTTGAACAGGGGCATCAGGAGCTTTCCAACGTCAATTCTATAATTGTGCACCATGGAATGCACAATCCTCCTGATGTATGCTGTCACTTCATTTCAGCCACTTGTTTTGCTTGACATGGACCTTGAGACTGCATCCAGCATCATGCTCCATTCTTTGTTTAAATATTTCCTGTCCATGCCTCCCGAATGATACTATTCATCACTATTTGCACTTAGCTTGGGTCCAGTATACCTAACCATCTTGAAGAACTTGGCGAGTTGTTCTTCACTAGCAGGATTCTCAAAAAGCGAGCCTTCAGCCTCTTCCACATGAAGAGCTTCATTGATGTGAGAGGAAATAATGGTGTAAGAGGTACCATTGATTTGAAAGGAGATAGAGCTTGCATCTTGTTCCCCCTACATACTGCAGAGGTCCAGAATTGAGAAAGTCTTGGGATTTCGAGATGAGGACTTGCGATTAGGGCATAGGTGAGATATGAGTTGTTCATGAAGCCAACAAAAGGTTTGAAGGCTTCACCAACTTCACCCACTGAATCCATGGTGATAAAGTTGGTTTGAACAAGAGTGCAGAGAATTTGAGGTCTAGACATGGTTAAAGGTTGTTTAAGGTTAAGAATGAAAGAAAGGTTTAAGAATTTTAAGAACGGTTTAGAGAAAGAAGTTGCAGAGAAAATGGAGAGTTTTTAGGGTGTAAGAGAGTAAAGAAGTTATGAGAGAAATAAAGTAAAGTAAAGAGTGAGAGAAATTTTAGTTGTGTTTATATATGATGTGAAAAAGATAATGTCAAGAAAGAATTTTAAACGATTTTAAGTGACAGTTGTCTTCAAGTTTCATTCCTCGACAGTAACTCCTGTGCTAGAAATTGTAAACACTCTTGACAGTAACATTAGCGGTTGAAGAATATAAAATAAATGAATAACCCTAATGTTGATTGTTGACAGTATTTTATGCGTGGATTTTAGAAAACTATGTTGTCAAAAGATACTAGCAGTAAGTTTCAGAATTTGACAGTAAGTTTTAATCCCGCATACTATGCTGTCACTATTTCTCAATCATTTGACAATAGGTTTCATAGGATTTGACAGTAAGTCTCAATCCCGCGAAACATACTGTCAAGACTTCTCAGATTTTTGATAGTAAGTTCCACAGGGTTCGACATTAAGTTTTAATCCCGCGAACTTTACTGTTAAGACTTCTTATCCATGTGACAATAAATTTTCACAGATTTTGACAGTAACTTATCATTATGCGACAATATGAATAAAACATACTGTCAAGTAACTTAACTGTATCTTTTATTAGTCACATAAGAATTAGGTTACTTAAAAATAAATTAGTTAACCTCTCAGTTAAATATCATCATGTCTTTCCACTGTGATAGAAATCAAAACACCTCTCTAGGCCATTAATTCACAGTGAAATTTAGTTAACTAAATTTTTGATCAACTAAGCAGAATTATATTAACAGGTTAAATTTAACATACCCAATTCACTCACTAGCCTGTTGAAAGTCTTTTCATCCAATGGTTTGGTGAAAATTTCTGCAAGTTGCTTCTCTATGGGCACATAGATTAAATTGATTATGCCTTCCTCCACATGTTCTCTAATGAAATGATGTCTGATGTCAATATGCTTAGTTTTGGAATGTTGAACAGGATTCTCAGAAATTGCTATGGCATTAGTGTTGTCACAGAAGATAGGAATTCCTTGCAGAGTCAACCCATAGTCCAATAGCTGGTTCCTCATCCAAAGTAACTGAGCACAACAACTACCAGATGCAATGTATTCAGCCTCTGTAGTTGAATTTGACACTGAATACTGCTTCTTGCTAAACCATGAGACCAATCTTTCTCCCAAGAACTAACATCTTCCTGTTGTACTTTTTCTGTCTATTCTGAACCCTGCATAGTTTGAGTCTGAATATCCAACCAAGTCAAAACCATATTCTTTAAGATACCAAAGGCCAAGATTTTGAGTGCCTTTCACATATTTAAGAATTCTTTTTACTGCCATTAAATGTGACTCCTTTGGATCAGACTGAAACCTTGCACGTAACCCTATTGCAAACATCATGTCAGGCCTGCTAGCTGTTAGATAGAGAAGAGAGCCAATCATTCCTCTGTACATTTTGTTGTCCACCTTCTTTCCTTTTGGATCCTTGTCAAGTTGAGTTGCTGTTGAGATTGGAGTCTTTGCAGGAGATGAGTCTTCCATATCAAATCTTTTCAAAAAATCTTTAACATACTTAGTCTGAAAAATAAATATTCCATCTTCTTTTTGATAGACTTGAAGTCCAAGAAAGAATACTAATTCACCCATCATACTCATCTCATATTTGTTCCGCATCAACTCAGAGAATTTCTTGCATAAATCTTCATTTGTTAAAACAAAGATAATGTCATCAACATACACTTGAACTAGAATGATATCCTTTCCATGCTTTTTATAGAAAAGAGTTTTATCCACAATCCCTCTTGTAAAATTGTTATCAAGAAGAAACTTGGAAATAGTATCATACCAAGCCCTTGGTGCTTATTTCAAACCATACAATGCTTTGAGCAGTCTGTACACAAAGTTTCCCGTTTTTGGATCTTCAAAGCCTGGAGGTTGTTCAACATACACTTCTTCTTCTAACTCTCCATTAAGGAAATCACTCTTAACATCCATTTGAAAAACCTTGAAGTTGTTGAATGCAACAAAAGCCAAAAATATCCTAATTGCCTCAAGTCTGGCAACAGGAGCAAATGTTTCTTCATAATCAATCCCTTCCTGTTAACAGTAGCCCTTTGCCACCAGCATTGATTTGTTTCTTATGACAGTTTNATGATAGTTCCACTATCATCCATCTTGTTTCTATATACCCATTTGGTGCCTATTATGGATTTGTTCTTTAGTCTAGGCACCAACTCCCAAACACAGCTTCTTTCAAATTGATTAAGCTCTTCTTGCATGGCATTAATCCAATCTGGATCAGCCAAAGCTTCTTCTAGAGTTTTAGGTTCTGTTTGAGAGAGGAAAGAAGAGTACGTGCATTCATTGACAACATTTCTTCTTATTTTGACTCCAGTTCCTGGATCACCAATGATTAAATCATTTGTGTGATCTTTGTTCCATTTAGTTCCTCTTTGAGAATCACTAGAGTCTTCAATATTTTGTTGATTGACAACATCTTTTGTTCTTGCACTGTTGACAACATCAATTTCTTCAAGTCCACTATTAATTAGAACATTCCTAGAAAAATCAGTTGTTTGGGCAGTTCCTTCATTTTCTCCAGATTGGTTAGGAACAATTGTTGGACCAGAAATTGTGTGATCAATTCTTGGTGAATCCTCTTCAATCTCTTCTAGATAGTCTTGATTTTAAAAGACTAAAGATTCTGTTTCTTGACATCAATTCCAGGGAATTTTTTTCCATCAAAGGTGACATTTATACTCTTCTCCATAGTCTTGTGATCAATGATATAGACTCTATATGCAGTCCTGTCAATACCATATCCCATGAAGATTCCTTCAAGTACTTTAGTATCAAATTTTCCTTTGATCTCAGTTGAATCTTTCATGAAGTAGCACTTGCTTCTAAAGACATGAAAATAGTTGAGAGTTGGTTTCCTTCCTGTGAGCAATTCATATGATATTTTTCCATAGGCTTTGTTGACTAAAGTCCTGTTTTGAGTGTAACAGGCTGTATTGATTGCTTCACCCCAGAAATAGGTAGGAAGTCTTGCTTCACTCAATATTGTTTTTACAGCCTCAATGAGAGTTCTATTTTTCCTTTCCACAACACCATTTTGCTGAGGTGTTCTTGGTGCAGAGAATTGTTGAGTGATTCCATTGTCTTTGCAGAAGTCATTCGTGATACTGTTTTTGAACTCAGTACCATTATCACTTCTTAAAATCTACTCTTTGTACTTGAGATTCTTGTCAAGAACCTTGACCAAATCAATTATTTCTTGTGCAGCTTCATCTTTAGATGCTAGAACCTCACTCATGTATATCTTGAAAAATCATCAACCATTACTAAAGTATATCTTTTTCTAGCCAGTGATTGCACATTCATAGGACCAAATAAATCCATGTGAATTAGTTGAAATGCCTCATTCATTGAACCACTATGAGTGCTTTTGTGAGAAGCTCTCCTTAGCTTCTCTTTCTGGCAATCCTCACACAATCATTCTTGACATAATTCAAGTTGAGGTAGCCCTTTCACCAACTCTCTCTTCATCAGATGATTCATTTCTTTGAAGTTTAAATGATAGAGCTTCTTATGCCACAACCAACTTTTAGATGGAGAAGCCTTACTGTAGAAACAATAGACTTTATCTTTCTTTACAGAATCCAAGTCAGCTATATAGAGGCTTCCTTTCCTTACTCCTTGAAGAGCTTCTTCTCCTGTCTTCTTGTTGACAATGGAGCATCTATATTGATCAAAACCAACCTTTAAATCTCTTTCACAAAATTGAGTGACACTCAATAAATTGTGCTTCAATCCATTTACTAGAGCAATTTTCTCAATTTTCAAATTTCCAACCTCCAGTATGCCATATCCCATTGTGAAACCAATGCTGTTGTCACCAAAGGTTACATAAGGGCCAACCATTTCTTTGAACTGTGATAGCAGGGCTTTATCACCTGTCATGTGTCTTGAGCATCCACTGTCAATGATCTACATGATTCTTTTATTTTTCCTGTTGCCCTGCAAAGTAAAATATCTCAAGTTGCTTTTGGTACCCAATTCATATTGGGTTCATCTGGTTTAGCTTGATCACAGTTTGAAGTTGGATTAGTTGAATTTTCTTCTCTTGCTTTTAGCAAGACTCCTGTAGCTACCCATTCAGATTTGATTACTAGTTTAATAGCTTTTCTCTTGGGTTGCTTGTCCATCCTAACTTTAGGTGGACTTAGAGTCTTTGCCTTTTCATTTTTAGCATTCTTATGCAGACATTCTTGATTATTAGCAAAAGGCATGTTAAAGCAGATACTCATCAAGTTCATTTTGCAAGAAATACAATCAAAGTCACCACATTGAGTTACTTGTCTGTTCTTTAAAGGCATGCTGTGTAACTTTCCATTACTAGAAGTAGCATTCTCAACATTTGACTTGACCTTATTACAAACATGAGTTAGATGACTAGAAGACCCACAATTATTGCACAACTTTCTAGGAGCATTAGGAATATAATCATAATTGTTCTTCTTGTTAACTCCTAATTTTCCATTCCTGTTTTTCTTGGTCTTCATGACAGTTTGTTTAGAAGTTACTGTCATGCTGGTGTTGATAGTAGGTTTAGATGGAGTTGTCTTGACAGTAAGTTTGGATCTTACAGTCTTGACAACATCTTCTGAACTTACTGTCTTTCCAGTGTTGACAACATCTTTTAAATCCAAGTTACTGTCAGGGTCAAAACTATCTGTCTTGGGGATTTTGACAGTTTCTTTTGCCTTAAGGGACTTATTGACAACATCATTATCCTCATCATCTATCTCTTATTTGATCACTAATGCTTCTTCATCAAATTCAAATTCAGCCTTTTTGAACAAGGGATTCTTAACTTTCTTTAGAATGGAAGGTTTGACAGTATGTTTGACTTCTTCTTTTACAGCATGTTTCTTTCCATTTTTCTTCTCAAAGTTAAAACCTATACCTACCTTTTGGTTTTCAGTATTATCATGATGGTAAGATTTTAACAAGGAGGAAGAATTCTTGTAGGCCTTGATTTTTAATTCATTCTCAGAGATCTGTTTTCTAAGAAATTCCTCAATCTGAGAAGAACAAACAATCTTGTTCTTAAGAATCTCATTTTCTTGTTGTAGGGACTCAAAAGCATTCTGTTTCAGTTCAAGTTCATGATTCATAATTTTTAATAACTCATTAGTATTAGATAATTTAACTATCTCCTCATTTGAAGTTAGCATGCTTGTATGAATATTAAAAATCTCAGAACTTAAACTTTTAACAATTTTCTTATACTGAGAAATAGTCATATCAACAGTAGTAATAAAGGGTACCTGACTTGATGAAGTGGATGAACCTTCTCCAGAGCCAGCCATGAGAGCAAGATTTCCATATTCTTCTTTTTTCTCCTCATTAGAGTCTTCCCAACACTTTCCTTCAGCCATGAAGGCTCTTCCTTGTTGCTTTTTCAGCAAGGCTTCATACTTAGCTTTGAGTTCCTCATAGTCATTGTCATTTCTTCTCACTTGTTTTGGCTTCTTTCATCCTGTTGTAAAATGCCCCATTTTACTGCAGTTGTAACACCTTATTTTGGATCTTTTCAGGTAATGTATGTTTAACCTGCTGCTCTAATACCAGTTGTTAAACGAAAAGAGTATTGCAGAAGGAGGGGTTGAATGCAATTTGATAATTTATCGCTAATCTTGTTTAACAACAAATAAGAAATGATAGTATCAAATTAAGAGAGCATACAACAGTAAGCAAATGAAAGACACAAGGTGATTTACTACAAAAATTAATTTTATTAATTTTTTCTTTTACTACAACTGACTGGAAGGATTTTTCCAGCTTCAATAGATACAATAACAAGAGAATGCTAATATTTCTATACTTGAGAAAAGTTAAGCTCAGTTGCATCAAGAAAATTGTTTGTGAGATGTGTGTATTTAAACTACAACACATATCTCACTTACAAGTATATTTTCCTTTGTTTCCTGGACAACACTCGAAATAGAAACTTTACTTTTTCTTCTAAATCTTGTCTTCATTCCATTTGTAGATAAAGGTACTCTGAGAGGATTTGACATTCTTGACTCTATGAGCACGCTTCATCTTTCTACTTATTTTTTCTCAAATTGCAGTAGTAGACTTGACAAACTAGGTAGAGTTGTCAAGATCAATCGGTGAATGAACTTTACCTAGTCTGCTACTTGAAACAGACTGTCAGCTTCGCCAAAAGGTTACTGTCAACCTTTAGTTTCTCTTTTGGTGACAACATCTTGAATCCGCATACTTTACTGTTAGGCTCACCAGTCTTCTAAAACATGCTGTCGCCCAAAGGTATTGTCAACTATTCCGCCAAACATGTTGTCAACTCTCCCCGCCAAAGCTACTGTAAGAAAACTTGCTGTCTTTGATTCTTCATTCTCTGCCAAGTTTACTGTCAATGAATAGTTGTTGTCAGTAAAACTTGCTATCATAGAGTCTTCATTCTCTGTCAAGTTTACTGTCAAGGAATAGTGCTGTCGTCTGCTCCAAAAGTTGTTGTCACTTGAATGTGCTGTCGTAGGCTCTAGTTGGTAGAATGTTACTGTCAAAGACTTGATCTATGATGTGCATGAACACATTGTTAACTTCTACTTCATGGATCATTTATTACATTTGTACAAGATAGTAACTATTAAAACTTACTGTCACCTACTTGACTATTTGTGCATCTTATTACAAGTGACATTGTAAACATACTGTCAATCTATATATGACAATATGTTTTACTTAGTTAATAATTAATTAATCTAAGTAAATATTAGTTGATTGCATTGATAAAGCCACAATCCCTATCAACATGTAAGTGAGATATGTTTTAGTATAAATACATATATCTTACAAGCATTTTTTAATGCAACTGAGCTAGATTTTCTCTCAAGTAAGAAACATTAGCAAATCAATTGCTCATTGTTTCTTTTTAGCTAGAATACTCATTCCAGTCAGTTGTAGCAAAATAAAAAATAATAATAAAATTATTTTTTAAAGTTAAACATCTGTTTTCAATTATTTGTTTATCGTTGTCTGCATTTCTTACTTGATACTATTACTTCTTGTTTATTGTTAGCAAAATTAGTGATAATTTATCAAGTTGCATTCACCCCCCCTTCTGCAACACTCATACCGTTTAACAACTGGTATCAAAGTGGCAGGTTAGACACACATNCCCCCCCCCCCCTTCTGCAACACTCATACCGTTTAACAACTAGTATCAAAGTGGCAGGTTAGACACACATAACCTGAAAAGATCTAAATATGAGTGCACATAAAGTAAGCAGCATAAAAATACCCACCTTTGACAAAGTACAATACAACCTTTGGAAAAAAATGATGTTGCTCATAAAGACAGTCAACCCACTTTACCCTGGAATTCTGGAAAATGGTCATTTTATTCCTCAATCATATGTACCTGAAATCACAGTGGAGGGTGAGACAATACCTGCCTACTGGGTTCCTGAAAAGGTGTTTGAGTACAATGATATAGAAAAAGAAAAAGTTTCTCTAGTACCACCGGGTTCATGACGTTAAATATTTTTAAATGAATAAATATTAATTAATTTATTAAAAGCCAACTACACCTACATTGGTCAATTGACAGATTTAAATAAATTGGAAAATAAATCAAATAATTAATAAAATTATTACGAACATTAAGCAACAATAATAACAAATATTAAAAATAACATTATGTATTTACAATTTTTTAAATTGCAAATTATAAGAACATACTAATAAGATTATTACCTTTAACTTTTTAAGCTGCGCAGATGTAACGATCAATATATAAAGTTCACCATCTTCTTTGTATAGATTTTGATCAAACGACTAAACAAATTTTTTCCACAAAATTACATTACTGGTGACTGAACTGCATATGATAAAATTTGATATAACAAAATTATATTAAACCAAAATAGTAGTAATAAATTTATAAATATTATAAAATCAAATAATAATTTTAAAATATATATGCGTATTATAATTCACAACTTACTAATTTGTTATGATCCTAAGATCTCTTTTTTTCCATACGCCGTTAACAATATCAATGTCACCAATATAGGTCAAGCAGCCCACGACATCTGAATAAATATTAGTAACATTATGCAAATATTGAAGAATGTAATTTAAAATTATATATGTGTGCGTGACTTATAATATCTTATTTTAGCAAAATACCTGACAGTATATTAGTATTATTAACACGTGCTTCAATTATATCGTGACATATGAACTCAAATCCATGTAGTTGTATGTTGATGATTCTTTCTTCCAACCTTTTTGGAGTCGTTGTACGTAAAAACATCACTTTAAACTCACATGATAGTGGTTTATATCGGCCGGTACTTGCAACTACTTTTAAGTTTTTAATGCTATATAAAGACCTTTCTTCCAAAATATGTTTGAATTAAAAAGTATATGTTTTTGAATCGTTGCATGTATAAGATTTTTCTATCATAAATTAAAGCATCAAAAAGTTAGTACGAATGCATAATTGTAATAAATTAATAAATAACAAAAATTTATTAATCTTCTCCTAAATTAAAATCATGTTAGGACTAAATTGATCGTCTGATTGTCTTCCACATCGTGCATACTCTCACTCTTATCATGCAATCGTCTCTATTGTTATTCAAAACATTCAAGAGATCGTAATTCATGATGTATTAAGACGTTGAATGTAAATAGGTCAGTGATAAATTTATTGTGATTTAATTTTAAATGCTTGATCTTTAATTTATAAAAGTGATGGTCTATTAATTTTTAGATGGAAACACATTCAATTTAGGTAAAAGAATAAAATTAACTTTTTTATTATAGATACTGTCTTTTTGAAAAATCAAAATAGTTTCGATTTTTAATAATTTAATGCCTTTTCTAAAATTTCTAATTACCTTATGTATAATAATGACTAAAATTTCGAAACTTATCTTATGTATAATAATAATTTACTTGACTTGAGGAGAAAGTTTAGGAGAATATAACGTAACTTAGATTTTTTTAATTTATAATTTGGAGAAAATTTAGAAGAATATAAAGTAACTTAATTTTTTTTATAATATTTAATATTTACTAATTCAAAAATTCGAGAAAATTAGAAAAATACATTGGGACGATTTGTGAGCGTGACCTCCTTTATATTTTTATATATATATATATTGATATATTACAAAATATGAATACATTAATGATATATATTTAAAATTATTTATATTAAATTTAAATAAAATAAATATAATATAAATGGGTATCTGTCTAGACCTCATCTGGTATAAAAAAATATTCAAAAAAGTCGAGTACGTGTGAATGAAAGACGAAGCCATGCTACTCGCTGATATGAATGCCGTAACGGCACTTAATGTATGGAAGTTGTACACTGTACACGTATGGCTATTAATTTCTATAGAGTAAATTAAGCATGCATCTATGCAAGTAGTACATGTTTACTGTATATATGATAAAAAGAAGGCTTTTTATTAGCTTGGTTATCAGATACGTTACCAAATGTACGTCAAAATTCTTTTGTTCAGTCTATCTTCTTCAACATACGCTCATTAATTTATTCCAGTTCCATGGAAATTAACATATATATCTACTTTTTTTTTATTAAGAAAACATATATATCTACTGATTCATAGGATTCTGATTGGTATCAAAGAATGTGATTTCTCTGTCAACATAATCAGAGAACTTGTTATCCGCTCTCCTAAAATGTACTCATCCGTTTCATATTAGTAGTACACTTTTAAAAAAAGTTGTTTTAAAATAATTGTCCACTTTAACTTTTAATATAAAATTTAATCTACTTTATATTTTCAAAATCAACTCTATTTCACATATCTCTAATTTATATTTTCAAGATCAACTCCATACCATATATTATATTCATTCAATACAATAAATATGAGTACAACCAATCAACAATCAATTTTCTTAATATATATTATTTTTTGAAAGTGGACTATTAATTTAATATGAAACGGAGGGAGTAAAGTATTACTGTATTAAATTATTCACTCTCCTAAAATGTAAAGTATTATTAAGTTAGAAAATAAGTAACCTAAGATTCATTTTAGGTAATTTTTCCCAAGGCAGTGAATAAAATAATCGTGTTTAATAATTATGGTAAATTGATATACATAATTTTTATAGATATTATTTTGATTATGCATATAAAAATATCATAATTATCAAAACACAATTATTTTATTCATTATATCTCAGGTAAATTACCTAAGATAAATCTTAGGTTCCTTATTCTCATTAAGTTATTCGCTCTCTTAAAATGCGTTACGATGACTGGGGCTAGTAACAAATCGAACAAAACTGAAACAGAAATCGATAAAAATGGATAAAATCTGATCCGAATAAAACCGATCTGGAATTGAAAAATTAAAAACCCGACTAGGGAACATGTTAGGCCGCAAGTAAGCTTTAATTCCACAATAGCATGATATTGTCCACTTTGGACCGAACCCACACAAATTTGTATTTGGACACTGTCCAAAAAGTCTCATTCTAGAATTTATCTGACCGTTAAACTAGCAAACTGCCCCTCCCACAAATGATGTGGGACAACTCCCAACAGAACACACAAACCCTTACACGCATGAATGGAATGAATATCTCTCTCGTGTGGTCGAGAGGGAGAAAATATGAACTGTTTAATCGATTTCGGTTTCATTTTTAGGTTCAAACCGATCCGAAAAAATCGAACTTGATTAAAATAAATAAATAAATTATACGTAATTTATATCAAACTTTAAATATTAATAAATATAAAGTTTATTTAATTTAGGGGGTGTTTGGCTTAACTTATAAGTAATAAGTTATTTTTTTAAAAAAAAAGTATTTTCATATTTTTTTTTGAAAATTAATATTTTTTTTAGAAATTTAAGACTAAATCTTATTCCCAAATTTGAAAATAAGTTACTTATTTTCAGAAAAAGTACATATATACCAACTTTTTCAACTTATAAGCTGCTTATAAGCTAAGACAAACGGGATCTTAATTGAGTCATATGGTATATCAGTTTGTGTAATATACTGGATTTATATGTACCTTCTATTAATAATTATGCTCTTTCCTTGTCATATTTGTATGCGTATTTTTGCATGTATAAGAAAAAAATGGCTGCGGTGATGGGCAGATGTCTTTTGTTTGATTGAATAGAATTTATATATAATCTGTTGGTTGGAGTATATTAATCAAATTGTGAAATGTAACCGTTGTTGAAAGAGTTTTAGTGTGCAGTTCTTGATTTTTGAAATATTAGGTTATTAATTTTGGAGTAGGACCGGTTTTGGATGATAATGTTCACCTTTGACTTAGGATGACCTAGAGCATTTCCAATTGAGGTTTCTGTCAAAGTTGTCAAACCATGACAAATTATTAAATATATATATTTTTAATTTTCTCTCACATTCGTGTCATTTTTGACAATATTTGTTAAAATTTTGTTCCAATAGTTAAACAATTCTAAAGGTTGTCCACGTGATCCTCTATATTAATTTTATATTTAGTTCAATATAAAAGTGAGTAGTATAATATATACTTCAGATATTTTGCATGACTTTTTGCTAATTTAGGAAGTTGTCAACTTTTGATAATCTTGATAGGCAACCTCACAACTCCAATAACTAGGCAATCAAGGGTGTCATGCCACATAAGTTTGACAACCCCTGTTGGGATGCTCTTATGAGTAAATTTATAATATTTTTTACTTAATTGATTTTAATACCGAACCGATATAAAGCGAAATGAAAATTTTGAAACCAAAACTAATACTTCGGTTACTGTTGCGGTTATTAATTTTAAAAACCGATAATTTTGGATTTCGATTTCGATTTTATTCAAAAACCGGATGGAACTGTATTCACTCTCCCCTAAACATAACTGTTGAGTAATGTGTACTAGGTGATGGTACTGATGACACTGTATTGTCAATATATTCTAACATTACACCAATTCCAAGGAGAAGCTATAACCTCCATGCTTATATGAATATTTGTTGAAACTAAAATAAATCAAGCCATGGAGATTTAAGTTTACTCAGCAGTCGGCGGGACTAACTTTAAGGCATTCCCTGCCAGGGTTGTTCACCAACATAACCAAGTCGAGATTTGTCTTAACGAGTCGAACTTAATTTTTTTTTAAAAAAAAAAATTTAATTTTTTTTATTGAACTATGTTTTTTATGTGCATTAAGTACGTGCAAAAAGTCAAAAAAAACAGAGTGAGTAGTCAATTGTGGAGTATCACGTACTCTTTTCTTTTGTTACGTACTTTCTCACTGTGCACTGTTAACTCTTTCATATACATTATATTCTGTTATGCAAACTCTCTATTTATGATTGATAAGGTGCAGAGTGATCTAGACATTCAATGAAGTGTGCGCGTATGAATTAAAGTGCACGTACTGCACCATACTATAATGTGAGAGCCATTTCGGGTACGCGTATGGCTATTTACTTCTATAAATTAGATTGAGCATGCATTGTGTTGCATGGTTATCTGATGCGTTAACTGTTGTATTTTCGAAAGTACCTATTCACCTTATTCTGCACTCATTTATACAATCTACATGGGTTGGGAACCGCCATGTGATTGCTCTACTAAATATTTTGTCAGATCAGAGCATAATGAAGAGCTGAAATGAGTTATTGTCTAATTTAATCACGTTCATTTTCTCAAATGTGATAATCTCGGTACTACATTACATGAATACTCAGCTCCACAGCTGCTTAATTATGCCTAGAAGCAATTGATTTCGTTCTCGAATAAATACATTTTACAGTATTAGGACTATTTTCCCTGGAGGATGAGATCAATTGTTGGGGAGAGAGCTTTAAACAAGAGATAATATGTTCTCTCAGTTGGATGTACCGAATCGAAGAACACATAATCAGAAACATTAGGGCACAGTCTTGAACTTATTGGATTGTACAAATACGATAGTTCCAGTAATCCAGTCCCACAACAACCAGTATCAACCTTGGTAAAACCTACGTAAAAATTTACCAAGAAAACTATTTAATTTAATTCTCCCTTCATACTCACGTATAACTATATCGATAAACATAAAGATTGATGATGCTAATATAAGTGCAGGTTTATGCATATATGAACCTACGTACCAAACTTTTTAGGATCTTGGAAAATATCCGTAAATGTTTCATATATGCTAACGTAATAAATCTTTTTTAGTCCACCGTTTCCATTTCCTTAACTCTTTGTTCAACAATTCGATTAAAACCTTGTGCAAAATCAGATAATCTAGGAATGCATTGACGTTTAAGTAACCTGTCGATAGGATTTGAGTTTAAGGTTATAACAATAGGCAGGCACCCAATCGGAGGTAGACCCACTATCACCATTTTACCCGCTCCAGTCCAGCAAATCCTATTATTTCAAAAAGAACAAAGTGATCATGACTCACAGCGAGGAAAAATTATGCGGTATATAACCTAGCCAGATTAGTTGAAAAGATTGGGATACTGACCTGTATAAACTGTTGAATTTGTTGAACTAAAAACTGGTAATATCGAGGAACAGAGTAGTTAAATCTTCGAATTCCTGAGACCCCAAAATAATTGAATACAAAATCATTTGTACCTGCGCTGATAACATATACAGCATTCTTAACCAGAACTTCAGTTCTTTCTTTCCCGATTTGCATTTCAATTCTTGGTTTATACTCTCTCAAATACTTTATTTGTTCTAACATTGAAATTACGACACCCTGCGAATTAGTTCAGAAAAACCAACACACAAATTTTAAAAAATATTTAACAAATAGTATTATGGAAAAATAATATGTTGCCCACTTCTTAGCTAGCTTGGCTGATCGACTAACAATTCAAAGTTCAAACAAGGATTAGGAAAAAAAAATTTGTATCGTACTTACTACTTTCTCAACAATTATAAATGTTGTTAGGCAACAGTTTGTTTCTCTTGCAATTAATTTTAATGATAGATTGTTAGCCCATTTCACTAATCCATGTACTATATATACTACTCTCTCAAGAATCACTATCACTTTGCCTATTGGAAGCCAGCAGTACTAGTTTAAAAAACTAGAACTGCCAAACGTAGTAGAAAACAAAACTTCGAGTAAGGTATATAAACAGAAAGCAATGAGAAAGCATTTAAGAAAATTACGAACGTTCAATGTTGGGGTAAGAGGGTCGAATCCAGAGCCAGCAGAGGCAAAACTAACACCAGTGAGAAGCTCATCCATAGTAAGCTTTGGGTCTAAATATGGTGGCAGGTAGTCTTTGATACCAGCATACGATGCTAATTCCAAAAGTATTCAGTTGCGCTAAACTGTACTACTATAGCTTTAAATTCAATAAGTAGATTAATTACCAACATAATCAGTGACAAGGCGGCCATTGGTTAATCTCCCCGTGGGAGTCTGATTTACGAAATCATTGCCATATGGTGGGAAGTTGCCTTTTACCAGAGTCCGGATGTAGTTATTGTTTCCGGGGTCAACCGTGGAATCTCCAAACACAAAAATGGCCAAGTTACTTGAATTAAATGTGTTTGGGGTCTGTGTTTGAGCTAATGACAGCAAAATGAGCTTTAAGTGAATCAGAAAACAGAGATAGTATACATAAGGACTTCCCATAGCTAAAGAATATAGACATAATAAACTCCATGCATTTTCTACCATATTAATAGATGGATCATGGTCCCTCACAATTGCTTGTACAAAAATCCAGAGGGCCACATCGTCTATTTACGCTTATTAGGTTTTTCCTATTCACAGAAAATTATAGAGAATGGATAATTAGTAACAATCGTTTGTGAGGACCAACCCGTTTATATAGCACCCACAGGCCAAGGCTGTAAAATTAGAGCTTGCCTAATTACATATACTTTATCTATCGCCAAACTAGGCCAACACGACATAATTACCTCAACTAGTATCAACTTTATATATCCTCATTCTGTACGGTGTTTGTTTCTCATCCAGTCGTATTTTGAATTCTAACATGGAATTATATTTACATGAGATCTTTCGTCATTAAAAAACTTGCAGAAGTTGTTGGATAATTAGTAGTTATATTTGCATAAAAGACAGCAATTATGCCCTACTTTTCTGGTATCAGATTCTTCTCAACCAACAAGCACGGCGGTTACTAGGAGATAGCGCCGTTCGGTTCGGCTCGGTTTTTGGCTAAAATCGGAACTGCATATCTTCGGTTTTAAAAATTGAAAACCGCAACCGAACAATTGGTTTTGATTTTAAAAAGACCGGTTCGGTTTGTACCAGTTCGGTTTCGATTAAAAACCGGATAA